>JABAJX010019842.1:0-47381 GCA_018221735.1 Termitomyces sp. K1Aa
GAAACTGTTGATGATGAAGGTCTTCAAGAAAAATTATGGTCCCTTCATTCTGGAAAGTCTGGACAACGACTTGGTCGGATACCGCTGGTTATCGGTATGCCTGTCCTTATCTCTCAGAATTTTGATGTGGTGGGTGGAATAGTTAATGGAAGCAGAGGTTTTGTCCGGCAGATTTGATACACCATAGGAGATAAAGGCCCCCGCCATTTGCAGTCCTGTATTGTTGAAATTGCCGATTCGGACCCGGATCCCATGCCAGGATTGTCCGCACACCATTATCCTATTCTTGGCGACACAACTTCGATAAAGTTTACGCATCCTTTTACTCGAGAGGTGCGCACGGTTCAACGTACGCAAGTACCCATCATACCCGCTTTTGCTATGACTGCCCACCGGGCGCAGGGTCAAACCATGGACCGAGTTATAATTGATCTTGAATCCTGTCGAGGTACGGAAGCTCCGTATGTGATGCTTTCGCGGGCGTCTTCGCTTGAAGGTGTTGCTCTGCTCAGGCCATTTTCAAAGAAGAAGATAATGTGCGCATTGTCTCAAGATCAGCGAGCGGAGAAGAAACGTTTGGATGTACTGTCACTCAAGACTCTCGAAGCGCATGGGACGGTGCATGCAAGGAAAGTTGCGCGTGACTCTCTGGCAATGTATGAACATAGCGTATGGGAAAAGGCCTCGATCCGAGTTACAGGACAAATTACCAATGCATCCGAGCTCCTTATCGCTACGCAGGATGCTATATTTGCTGCTTCCGTTCAGTCCGACACCCCTCACCGTATCAGAAAAACACCCCTCGTCGATGAGGAGAGGTCTCGGGATGTCACCCGCGGCGTCAAACGTGGCCAAACCTCACTTGATCCTATTGACAGGAGACTTCGCTTGAAAAAGAGAATGTCTTTGATCGATAGGAGTTTGTTGTAAAATACATAAATTGTGAGATTTTATTGGTGTCAGCCTCTTACATTCCTTGTCTGACAACTATAATGCTCTCCTCCAATCTAGCAGACGAACGGTACACATCTGGCTTTTATGATGACTTGACCGAACGTATTCGTGCTATGGGGAAATCGTCACTGGCGGAGGTCGAGTACGAAATCGACTTTCATCGAACCGTCGAGCAATGGTCCGGGAATTACAGTTACCGCCGCGCGAATGGAGATGACTTCAAAATAAATATATTTGGTCAAATCGCATCAACGGAAAGTGGCACGATCATCGCGGCCAAAGGGAATTACTACGCGGGCAAAGGAGACCAAGTGAGTACTGTATATTATTGTCTAATTGCGAATTCTTTTTATGGTCTCTTAGGTTCGCCCTCTGTCGGACGACGCTCGGGTGAAGGACGTCTTGGTAGTCTCGACTCCGACGGGGTGTAATAACACACTCGACACTCTGTTCTACAATCAGATAGGTTCTCTCAATTCAATTCGGGAATCTGATGAACAGGAGGAAATCACAAACAATGTGGTATGTCCCGTTTTGGAGTTGAGAATGTTATCATTTTATTGGTGTTGGTCGACAGGGATGCTCTGTGCGCGATTGGATTCGAAACGCAATGGGGGACGACTCCAGCATGAAGGACCATATTGTCCTTCATATGCTTCCGAAATATGGGGTTAGTTGGCCCAGTTCGTTTCCAGAGCGTGCGTTTATGGTTTGCAGAATCCCAACGGAAAAGGATCTAACGTCAGGCGGGTTGTCAAACGGTCGGTAGAACCTCCTCCAAACGACAGTGATTCAACATTGTCCTCGTCTTCTGTCGGAAAAGGAATTAGTGCAGGTAAGGTGGTTCCTTTAATGGTGTCTGATGAAATAGCTGACAATCATGTGTAGAACCTGTCGTTCGTCGAGGTGCTTTTTACGACCCCCGCCTTAACGAGGACTGCCGCGGGCCATTTTTCAATCTTGTTAATAACAAGCTTGTTCAATTGGACGTACTTGATCAGGGTGGGAATCTTATTGCTCCCTGGAAGTTTTATGACGCCCTCAAGCCTGGCACTTTGATCCTTGCTGAATGTTCTCTTCATTGTTTCTTGATGCGTGACAGGGGAAATTTGAAAAAGGTGAAGTCTACACATACTGAGGATATCTAACTGACCTATTATTGAAGATCTACCAAATAAATGCTTGCAACGTGCGCGTCCTCGATGACTCCGACGGTCCTCCTATCCCTCGTGAAGTTCCTGTGCTGCCGTTAGGAGAGCAACACTCCACCGAAGTTAACGCCAACGCCAGAACAGCCTCGGATGCGTTTGCTAATTTTTCCGTGCCGAAAAGGAGAAAAATCGAGAAGAAGAATGCGAACACGGCTGATGGTAACGGAGGCCATAATGTCCGAGTCGTCACCCGAGAGAAATCCAAAAAATAAATAGTACAGTCCGGCGACTCTACCACCATGCTTCTGCTAGTTTGTATACGTGTTCTACTTCTTTTCTACATTGCATCATGTCCGATTTGTTGCTGATGAAGATGTGAGGTGGATGGCAACGCAGAACAGGATGGAGACAGCCAGACCATGTGATCGCGCGTTAATGTGATGACCAGTGCGACCAAGGGAATCAATGAAATTATGTCAGCGGATTGTCCAGATCGTATATAATGAAGACTTTGACCGTATCTGTACGATGTTCCTTGTCTATAACTTTTGTCATTTCATCGCGCGCTACCTATATTCTGCGTAACTCCTACCAACTTGATATTGTATCTTGCCAAAGGTTTTAGCTTTCGTTAACTTTCTTTTGTTTTATTTAATTTACAAGCAGGTCTATCAGCCCATATCTCACCCGTCCATCTTGTGCGACATTGATTGACGATTAATGGCTCCGCCAAGTACACTTCTCCGTTTTCAACTTCAACGGCTTTATTGTTGATCCAAAATCTTATACAGGGAAGAAACAGAAACAACGTGGTCGAAGAAAACTCCTCCCTCTGTCTAACGACGTCGTCGGGCGTGTGCTAGATCAACTGTCTTTACGCGATATCTTGAATGTTTCTCAGGTGAACACACAACTACGACGGATCGCTCATTCCCACGTAGCAGCTACTCTGGACCGCATCATTACACTTCATGGCTTCGACACTGCAGCTCTTCTGGGCTTACTTCACGAGAATGGCAGCATAATCTCTGGATCCGTCGTCTTGATGTTGTTGAACCCCTGGACGTTCGTCGCGCGCGACCTCGATATCTACGTCCCGGCCAGTAGAAGCGACTCTATGCGCAATACTTTGACTACAGATCATGGACTCACTGTTGTCTACGATTCTGCTCGGGACGCCGCTCGGAACCCATATGCAAGCTTGCCTGATGTGACCACTGTGTTGACCCTGCGAGACCCGGCGAAGAGGATACTAGGCCGATCAGTAAACATCATCGTTTCCTCAACCGAAGACCCATTTGCGCCTATCTGTCACTTCCATAGCACAGCAGTCATGAACTTCATATCGGCGTCAGAGGTGTATTGTGCTTACCCGGCGCTCACGTTCACGTTCAAAAACGTTATCAACTCGATCCTTTATCATAGTCCTGAAACAAACACCGAACGATTTGATTTATGCCTGACGAAATACGCTTGTAGGGGTTATCAATTCCAGGCTGAAGTCTTCCAATGGCCTGAACATGACGGACACGTTTGCGGCGCTGACCCGTCATGCCCGAGAACAAGGAGGAATACGAGAGATGGAAATGGTTTTCGGTATTACTTGCACAATCGAGCCGTTCAGGATATGAATCAGGTCACACTGATTGAAGGGTTGGTGGGGACTCCCTGGCATTTGGCGTAACGTGTAACCTTCCATTATGTGTAAGTAGTAGCTATATTGTGGCACATGTACATTTCTAGTCACAAGGTGGACTTATCGCGTCGTAGCATATAACTAGTCAAATGAACTTGTCTGTTAGAGGGTGCGAGTAGCGGGCTTTGCGGTTGTAAACCGCCCTGGCGAGTTATCTATAACTGGGGAAAGAGGCTATTAGTATTGACCCAACGAAAAGTTCGAAAGCACGTGGGATCAAGACATAACAATTATCACGTGATACTCACGTTATTGACCTATGTTGACATGGGCGCTTATACTAGTCCTTGAGACTGAACATGTCGGATCCGGGATGGATCAGTGTCACTACCGATCTCCAAAGTTAAGATGCTTCATACAAACTTCAAGTAACCGTAAAACTAGCCTAACGTGGTCTGTGAGTATGTGATTCCAAATTTCCAATGCTCGCGCAGTAAAGTCTATGAGAAGACGAACTAGTCAAACTTCGCAATGCAATGGTCCGTCATTCTCAAGATCCAATAGCCTACTCGCCTATAAAAACGCATCACGATCTTCAGAGTTGCCCGTTTCGGTATCCGAATCAGGTAGTTGTACTCCTCCCAATCTGTCCAGGCAATCGAAAATGGCTCCCAGTGCGATGAGGCCGAAGCTACCTGCCCCAAAGACATTATTTTGTCTTTGACTGTATTCCCAAGCAGCCCAAGCAGTCGAGAGTCCGTCGACAAGTTGTACCTGATTGGCGCTATTCAGGTTTGCGACAAGCTGTCGCTGGACATCCCGAACAAGAGTGGAAGCATGAAGTCGCATCCGGTATATTCTGTCTTTCCTCCAGCGTTTCTGAGAGCACTTCGCAAGTATCGTACCCGCAACAACCTCAGCCTCGGTAAGGCGATTATCAGGCGTGTTTGATAGGACATGGGTGGCGCAGATATACTCAAGTTCGTCGACATATCTTTTAAACATTACAGCAAGGCCTTCTTCATGATGCGATGTGGGATTGAGGTGATGCTCAACAAATGCTTTAAGACGTTGAGAAATTGGATCTGTAAGAGGTGGTTGCTGACCGCCTTGGCCATCAGCCTCAGCTTCCGGGCTTTCTAAGGTAATCGAACGATACAACACTCCAAGGGCACGGTCTGACTCGTAGTAGTCGGTATGACGCGGAGATACGATCTCTGCTGCATGCCAATCAGGCTTGCAACGGATAAGTGTCCGAGGTAACCGATCGTTGTCGATATCGACCTTGTTTCCTTGTTTAGGATAATCCACTGCCTGTACGCCGCCCATAAGCATACAAGAGCAAATCTAAAAGGTTGAAATTGACTATTACCTGAGAGCATAGCTGTGCAAGCCAAAGGCAGTCCTCGTCGCGAATCCCAAACTACAGAGCGAGATAGGTGAGTTTCCTCCTTTCCTTTTCTTAACACATAAGAACACTATCAAATTTACCTTGGATTGGTCTGTGGGAAATCATCCAAAATCAATCCACATTGAATAATTCTCACGGACTAGATTACCTACCAGCAATCACCAGAAGTCGGTCTGATAACAGACCCTGAGAAAAATTAGATCCATCGAGTAAGGTAACGAGGAAATCACCATACCAGTACATCTGAGTTGATGTATTCGACAACAAAATCACAAATATCTTCAACAGTACTGTCACGCTCGATAGTCCATGTCTCCGCGGGTTGATAGCTTGCCGCATCCTCTGATTCAGAGGGCAAAAGAGGTTCATAAAAAATAACGGAGAACTGGTCACTGGAAGAGGGGGGAAATCAGCTTGGTGAGAAAATAAACAAAGGGTATCGTAAGCTTACCCATCTAAATCACCACCACCAAGCTGAGATGCCAGCGAGCGCGTCCCTAGTAATGATCAGCAAGTTATGAAGACTGAAATCAGATGCCTACATACCAACGGAGGGTAGTACAACTACATTCTTCATGTGCGCAAAAAGGCAAACCATGCCTTTTGGAGGTTTCCCGATGGCACGGACACGTTGAACTATGGAAAAGGTGATCAGAAGAAGAGTACTTGACTGAGAGAAAACTGGGGTACCATCGCCTGGATGAACCACTGGACTTCTTGATATCGAGCATGATCCTTCCAACCACATTGGTTCTTCTTTGGGCGACTTCTGAATGCAAACTAAAGGGGGATAGCTCAAATGAGACGATAGTCAATATTTTATGCAACATGATGGCGAACCAAATATATGTCCTTCGGCGAGGGTGTATACATTTTCCATGCCAGCACTTTTGTACGCCGGTCCTTCATCAGCGACACCAACCAGAAGGTAACTGTTTGGAACAGCTATACGAGCATTATGCTTGATGTCACGTAAAACGTCCATCATTGAAATTTGGCGAATTCGACGGATAAATCTATTATCAAAACCGGGGACGGAATTTCGTGTATGCAGATCAAGCTTGAGGTCTTCAAATTTGTGCAAAAGGTGTGACAAACGATACGGGCGTCCAAGGCCATGTGCATCCAATACAGTCCGGAACTGAAGGCTGGAATCGTCTATGGTTCGAGCCTCCGCCACTTCATCCCCTTGGAGCGCTAAAAATGAGTCCAGTCTCACTCCCAGGTCCTCCAATATCATGACGAGAGGTCTAGAAGAGAGTTGTTTTTAGATACATATGAAAGGGGGTGAAAGAACTGACCGATTGAGATAACATGTATTAGGATGCTCGAAAGATTGAGCGATCTCTATTTCTGCCCAATCCACTTCAGAAACATGGAACTTTCTCATGGATTTCCGAAGACGCATTCGAATGCTACTAGAGACTTTATCGAGTTGTTCATCAACTCCGACTACACCTTTGTAACCTAGAAAACGAATTTGGTACTAGAAAGATGGATGAGTTGATGTTAAAAAAAGCCAAGGATCTACTAACCGCAGATGGCTGAACAGAGTTCTCGCCGCGATCACCACGTCCATCACACAAAGCCGCCCAAATCTTGTCTCCAAGCGACTTTGCAATCGTTCCGAAACCGTCTGTGAAAAGGTAGGGCTCAGAACCAAGATCTTCCACTTCTTCCCATTCGCTGCGGTGGATCTGAACAGACGGATCGGTCGCAGTGAAAGCCTGTGCCAAACGGGCAGCGTATTTGGAGGGCTGGCGCAGAAGCTGGGTATCCTTGAAGTCGCCAAGGGTCTGGCGTATGAATTCCGAATTCACTAGCCCTTTCTCATGATGGTGAAAGGGGTTCATAAACCACACAGAATGTTCGCGCAAAGCTGAAGATGAATATGCCAGAAACTCAAAATACCGACCAGCGAGCTCAAAGCCATTTTTCAATATACCACCGACACGTTCCTGGAGGAACGTTGTCCCGTCGACTCCGCGGTCCCAGCGGTATTGAAGTCGATCTTCATCACGGAAGTCTACACGAACGAAATGATCCAAGTATTCCTCGTACATCCTGATGACTCGATTAGACTGAGTGGCGTAAGGACCTTCCAAGATCATTCGCGTTGGCGTGAAAGTCACATGAGAGCAGAGGAAGTTGCCCCTTGGTAGTGTGGAGTCACCAATCGTAAAAACCTTGCGAACTTCCTCGAAACATTTCATAGGTGGTACGCGGATAGAGCGGACCTCAAGTTTTTCGTGATAGTGGCGAAGGAGAGAACTGACATATCGTTCGCTATATTTTGAGTCTTTCCGCATGGTCTGAACTTCTTTCAGAAGACTGGAGAGATCACCGGTCTGAAGAAGGCAATTGTGTAGAAGAGATTCAAGCTGAAAGGCAATTGACCATGGAAGACGTTTAAACTCATTTTGGAGATTATAAAGTCTTTTGGGCGCAAAGAATCCCAAGCGATCTGCTTCAATCTTGTGAGGTCCCTCACAGCGGATGATCATACTCTCCGATAGTCCTGCTATCTTGCACATCTCCTTGAACCTGGCAGCCATGTCAAATGAACCATTGTAAACAAGAAGGCGGAGGTGGTGGGCGTAAGGCGCCACCACTCGGTGTCCATCGTTTATTGATCCAATTCTGCGTCGGTATTTCTTGTTATCTTTCTTATTGCTGTCATCCCAAGCTCGGTGGAAATCAGTTTCTTCAAGGACGGGAGGTGTCAAGGTATCAAAGCAAATATCTGCAATAGAAGATCAATGCCCAAATCCAGATCGAACCATAGTTATACACACATGGATCACCATCGTAGCCGACAGCAATCTTCTGGATATTTGCAAAGCTGATAGCGATGCTTGAGCCAATACGATCCTTCATCTCGCTTCCAAGCTGTAGAGGCGATCAACGGGAGATCCTGACACCCTGAAGCTCGCCAACCGACCGTAATTCGTATAACTCTATGATCGTATTCGAAAGAAAGCCATCCTTCACTGTCATTGTCATATCTGCGCTCCCATTCAACGGAGAAAGCACGGGGTTTGAGGGGCTCCTTGTCATTCGAAGGGTATCTGGGCCGGTAGAACACACCAAATTGGACAGCGTTAACTCGAAACCTGTCTGATAGATCCCAGAGTTTCTGCTGATGTTCCTCCTCAATTTTTGGGTCAATATAAGGGGTCTTGTCCAACGTAGCCGCTTCACGAGGGGTGGCAATTGCAGGATGGCGAAATTTGGCTTTTTTACCTTCTATTTTCAAAGGGGTGTCTTCAACCCATTTCAAGAACTTGAGCCCAATTTCCCAGGTGGGTAGCGTCAGAATTCCTGATCCATCATTCCTCACGCCCCCCGCTTTACTTGGGTTTAGCCTGACTTTAAAGTTAATTGGGCGTTCTACTGCATTCTCGTTGCGAGATCGATGTGGGAACTCTGTGGAGTGAACAACCGTGGCAATGCTTCGAGTGACGGTCCAGTCGTTCACCTCGTGGAGGATATTGTAGATGCGGATGTCCATGTGGTGCAAGGCATAGATTGCGTTGGGCGTTTATCGACATGATTGTCTTGTCATCATTGTTTGGTTGATATCAATCGGTCCGGATAGCGACACGTTCACGTGCTTTGTCGTCACAAATTATTCGTGTCACGGTGGTGAAGGATACAAAGTCCTGTACTGCCACTGGTATTTCACCGTTTGTGAGCAGGATATGATGGATGCCAGAACTACCCAGGAGCTCTTCACCAAGGTGCACTATTTCATAACTCGTTGGCGAAGCGAAAGCTTTTACTTTGGACCGCTGTGTGTTGGCCTTGGGCTCCTCCTGCCTGGTTTTGCCGTCTACTCGACATGTTCAAAGTCTAAAAGGCGCAATCAAACACGTCTGGATTCGGATCAAGCACTTCTCTCCGTTTTTATACCAACTTCTTGCTCATGGCCTTCAAAAAATGCGATTCTATTCGACAGTCTTGCTCTTGCTCGCCCCTCGAAAGTTCTAAGTATATCTGTGTCCCGAATCCTGAACAATGTCATGGACGGCATCATCGAAGTGAGGAATCCCCAAGACCTTTCGCATATATTTCGCTCCCGACTTCAAATTTATGGATGGACATTGCGCTTTTCTCTGGATTTCCGTTGTCGAGTATCCTTTCTGATATGGATCCTGGGTTCGCTATCATCAGGAAACTCATCCAAGGCAAGTGTCACAGAACATGCGCTGTCTTATGCCACTGAGCTTGACCATCTAGACTCAAGATGAAAGTTATTCCACATGTTTGGCATTGATATAAACTCCACACAGAGTGAGAACGCTGACTCTGAAAACTAGCCTCCACCAATTCAATCGTATTTCCTGACATCCTCTTCTCATCCACGGGATCCATTTCTTCGTCATTCCACCCCCGACTCCCGACGGCGGTCTGTGCTAGTTCCATCCTCTGTCTGGACTTTATCACATACAATGGCATAGAGAGAGCTCTGCGGTCCTTTCAATTTCGCCTGAAGAAGACTATTACTGGAATTATACATTTCACCTCGATGACTTCAAATTTTCCACTTTACTCGGATTCATTCATGTTTTGTTGTCTACCTTTCACCCATCGCAAATATCTGGGTCAACACATTGTCCAGCGAACTTCAACACCGTTGCTTATTAACCTGCATCATGTCACTAAAGCTTTGTCATCGACTACTTCAGCGACGTCGATCTCTTCTATCGCTAACGTGACGTTAGAATATATCACGGTTCTACGGCTCTGGCGGCATCGCATCGTTACTGACAAGACCCTTCGCACCGTACTTGTGGAGAACTGGGGCGTGAGGGGATGGCGTGAGCATGTATTCCTACTTGATTGGGAGATAGGGCTGCTAGATGCCGGTTTGCTCTCGAGATGGTCTATTACGGTAGTTCATCACTGATGATTCTTTCGTTTTCACGGTTTTCATTTCTCACAAGTGTGTAGAATCACCCTTAGACAGTGTACATGCATATGTACATTCGATACACTTTGGTATTATCCACCACCGACCACATGTGAGGGCATCACAGTCATTGATATTTCAGAGTCGCAGTACTTGTTTGTGTATAGGTTTGCTGTCACTAATATCAGCACGTAGTGTGTCGAGAGTAAGAGCTCAGCGACATCTCGAAAATTGTAAATATCCCAGAGAGTCCATCTAGTATAATACACGTTTGGAAGATGCTACTCGTACTGTGGAGGACCAAGCTTTAAGTCCAGCTAGTCTGCGCCAAAAGCATGATGGTAGTCTACGAAAGTCCATTATCGTGAATATGATGTCTTCTATCTATCGAAAAAGACGTACATTCGAGATATATGTACAACATGGTATCCAGAGGTGCTAATCTCCAAACAGAAATATAAGAAAAGCGTAGTTCTGCGGGCCATGGGCTATGTGCGATGATCTATATCATCATCGTCGCTCCATAGCAGATCATCGTCGTCGGGGAAACCCAAGTTTGTACCGAGCATTGACTCAGGGCGAGGGAGGATGTGATGCCTGTCGCAGCGTCAGGATAGAAGAAAATGAAGGACATCATTCGAAGACCAACTTATCCAATAATTCCTCAAGACCAGCCTGGCCTGCTTCCCAATCCACTCTGACCCAGTTGTGGACCAAATCGCTGTCACGGTAGACAAGCATAGTCGGTAGCATGTCAAGATCTACGTTGTCGTCATCTTCGATTTCTTCCTCCCCCTCATCTTGCTCGTCCCCGTAAGGTACATCGTCATCATCATCCCGATATCGTGACCTTGACGAGTTTGATGTCGCAGAAGACTTCTTCGCAAATCCCAGAGCAACTGCACGTACTCGAAGGAATTTGGTATCTGGATAAAGACGAGCTAGCCGTGACAATGTGATGTCCACAGAAGAACATCGCTCTAGGGACTTGATTGACAGATAAACTTGATGTGCATGGGTTTTGGATAACAGCATGGACGCACCGGATCGTAGAGGTGCACAACAACCCAAGTTCCCCTTTTCTCGTTTTCAATGCCATTCAAGAAGCCTTTTGCCCCCACTTCCCTCAGATGTCCAAACCGACCTTCTCTTACACGTCCGAAGACATCCGTCTTTTGCTTAGCCACAGCCTCCCGTTCTCTGAACACAATCTCATCCACCTTTTCGTCCCACCCCTTCTCCCTTTCCTCCTCTAGGAACGTTTTGCCTCCCAGGTTACTCTTTCCCAATCTCTGACGCATATCTTCAAGCTCGCGATCCTTTTTTTCCCTGCTCAGTCTTTCTGACTCGTCCCGATCGCGTATCACACCCTTCACTCCCGTGCGACCAGGACCCATACCTATTGATTCGCCATAGTCCTCTCGGGCCTTCTGAAGATTCCGGCGCTCCTCATCCGAATCATAGTCGAGGCCTTGTTCCTCTCTCCTCTTGGCTTCTTCGCTCAATTCGTGGTCGTGCCACCCGGCGTCGGGTGATGGAGATCGACTGGGTGAGGAGGAGCGTTCAGGTCCATTGAAAAGCTCTCCCGAAAGCACTAGCGCTTCGATATCTGCATTCTGTTCCATTCAGTATTGCCGCATAGGATAGTCACATCAAGGAAAATTTTACCATGTTCTGATACAGCGACGTCGTAGAGAGCTCGGAAAGTGCACTACACAACTATGATTGATCTAAATTTAGACAATTCTGAATCCGAATTCCAATTCCATCATTTCGACCTCACAAGTTTGCAAAGCTCTGAAATGCTCATTCATAATTGCTTCACTACCGTGTGTTAGATATTCGAATGCTTGTCTCGTTGTAAATACATGGGTCATCATTCATTATGTACTCAAAGGATAGTTCAGAGGAGAATGAACATATAGATCATGTTCGAGTCCGAGGTGACACCTTACTATCGTTCAAGTCCTTGACATTGAAGAATGTACTCACACCGAATGCAACGGATAATAGGCATGCTGCAGCCGATGACACGTTGTACGCGTTACACCTGCTTGAAAAGTGAACTATGGATACAAAAAGAACGAGGTGGGCGCACCATCCGCTGAATCCACCACTGGGGCACCGTTGCCCAATCATGATGAAGATAAACGCTGCGCCCCATACAAGCAATGATGCAACGTCAATGAAAGTTACCTTCATGGTCCATGATCGTGCTTTCTTCCAATCCTCTTCCATGGCGAGGCCTGCAAACACGCTTCTACGCGGTGCCCTACTATGTCCCCTCCACTTGCTTCCAGCAGTAGAACTATGACCTCCAGGTATGCTTGCGTTTTGATCTTCATTATCTTCCTCTTCATAATATTCCCCTTCGCGAGTCCCGAACACCTCAGGATCAACGATGAGGTTTACTTGGACGTCACCACCATGTACCACCTGTCCTTTTTTCCCTCCTTTGTTTTTTCCCTTCTTCCCACCTGGAAGACCTTGGACAGGGAGGACCATCATGCCGTTCGAGAACGGCGTATTAACGCCCTTTGATGGCCTTTTCATGCAGCAACAAGGGCGGAGGACAAACAAATACAATAGAAGCAAAAAGGTAAGGACTGAAAGGATATACAATACAAAAGCCGGTGCTTTCCCAGCAGGAGGTGGGGTCTCAGTTGGCTTGATAAACTAAAGCACGATTGATCAGCATCTACAGAGCAACATCTTGAAGGGAAACGCACCAACGCGGCATAGATAGACGGTCCAGCAGCAGCAAGGCTCAACAGTAGCTGCAGAATTCTTATAGCTGTGCGTTTCTTTGGGCCTTGGGTGACGAGATAACCTTTAGAATCAACTGTACCGATGAGGGGCTTTCTGTTTTCATCTAAACCGTGATCAGACTCTACACGGCCCTTGCCTTTTGCGTTTGGCCCAAACTCACGCTCGAGCATGCGCAGACGCTCTTCCTTGAGGGAAGAGTCAATGGGGACATCGTCTAGAGGGTGGGGACTCCAGGGAAGGAGCTCACGAGTAGAATCGTGGCCAAGAGACGAAGTTGGTGGAAAGCCATATCGTTCAGCCGGAAGATCATCTAGGTCAGGATATATGCGTCCCGGGTCAAAAGGTGATCGTTGAACCGGGTGGGTCAAATGGGACTTCGGTAGTGGTGTGTAGATATCAGGAGGAGATGCAGGTATAGGTATCGAGCTATCAGTATTGTACCAGTTTTTAGACCATGCTGGAAAGTGGGAGATGTCGATTTCGGAATCCTGGGATCGTATGCGATGTTCTGGTCCATAGGGCGAGTTGCTACGGTAACGAGAGCTGCTTTCAGAAAATCGCGAAAATGGAGGAAGATAGAAAGGTCGATGTGACCTGGAAGACGTCAAGTGGGCAGTTGATGTACCAGGACCCTCGGACGAGAGGAGAGGTGGTTGAAGGGTATCATTACTTGGAAATGAATTCCGCGAGAGCCGAGAGTGTAGTGGGTATATGGAATGTTCAAGAACCGCATCTTTTGGACGAGTGTAGAGAGTACGGGAATAATCTGCCAGGTCCAAAGCTTCAACAGAAGCGTCTGATGACTCGTGCTGGTGTAGCTGGGAAGCGAACCGCAGATGGTCGTCGATAGGATTGATATCAGCGTCCCGATTACGAGAGCTGGATGTGATAGGCTTTATGGTTTCAAAGGGCCCTGGAGACCAAGGGCGCCGAAATTGCGATAGTTGAGAATCAGAGGGCATGAAGGTAATATCGTTAACGAGTTTGTGGATGAGTTAGTAGACAAGCACCTCAAACTCCGTTTTGAAATGGAGTTGGCCAAGGTCAGAGAAGACCTCGTGGCAATCAGGAATCATGGTCCCCAACAGCCAACCCCGCATCATGAATTCTTCTGTCAAGGAGTCCTTGAGAGCTTTCCAGGTTGAGAGTCGTGACGAGTTCTTGTGACAGACGCGTGATCTTAGGCATCACGTGCTGACGCGTCGAGTGTGACCTTGTGACTAACACGACCTTCGGACTCGTCGTCGGTCGACTCGGAGGACCTTTGTCGGGTTTGTTCCAACTTCCAACTTCTCAGTCGCGTTAGCTTACAAATCTACTCTTCAAGCCGACAATGAAACGTGCTGCATCTGTTGAAATATCCCCTGCAAAGAAAATCAAACTCTACCATGATATTTTTGAAAACTCCCAGCAACGCAGTCCCGAAGACATTCTCGAAAGCGGTTTAGAGGATGACTCAGGATACATAGCCTGCAAATGCTATATGACTTGGCGCCCTACAACGAAACACAAGGCTATCATTGAAACCACAGGATCAACGACACGCTTTCGTTTCGACGTTGAATTTGGGGGAGCTTGTGTTGACTTCTTTTCCGAAATCGAATTGAAGGCTCAGGACGAATTTTTGCTAGCCCTTCAATCAGCGCAGATAGAAAGAAGTGACAAGCACTCTCGTTCATGTAACATTCCTTTGAAATTGGTCTACGAGGAAGGTGTTATCATCAAGTTCCTGAAACGTCAGGGTCCGTGTCGTATTATCGATACATGGCAGTGTACGTAGCTACGATCTGTATTGAGTCTGGCAGCTGAAATCAGTTACTCAACTTAGTAAAGGAAGATGCTCGAAGACACGAAGATGCTTGGTTTCTCCCTCCACAAGACCCCCTTAATTCTATGGTTATGGATAATTCGCAATCAACAGACACATATCCACTCAAAGTACGCTGTCATACATCTCCAACAGGCTCTTCAATTCCATGTGGAAACCCCTCAGTATCCTCCATCGCAATACCTTTTGACCACGATAAGGCCATTCCTTCAGAGATCCCTTCGAATGGAGCGCAGGGATCCAAACTGAGCAAGAGACAGCAAAAAAAGATTTATCAGCAGAAAAGGGCCCTCATGCTCGCCTCTGCACACGCGAAGGATACAACTACGGTTACCGTTCCTGACTCTCATTCCAAGCCCGCGACCATGCCTGCTAGCGTTCCTCAAACCGTCGCCTCGACCATGCATCAACCAGTAGCTCCATCGGATGCGTTACATCTTTCAAGCGCTGCATCGGTGGCTCACTCTTCTGCTGGAAAAACGACACCCGTAGTGTTATCTCGGATCACTGCTGGCCTTGAGGCAACTACGGTGAGGCTTATTTTCATCCTATGCAGTCCACTTGTTTTTCTAATCTTATCTCTCTAGGGCCAATATCATGCACTAGCAGACTTGAATGATCTCGCCCCTCCTACAATGTTCAATGTGATCGGAGTTGTGTGTGATATATCTTCGCCCACCAAAACCAGGAAAGGAGGTGTTACAGTTTCCCTCGTCACCATATTGATGCTCAACAGCCAACAGAATGGTGTTGCCACGTCCAGCTCGTGGATCCCAGCAACATTGAGGTTGAAAACCTTGACGGTCGCGAAGGCTTCAAAATTAATTGCTTTACCCGGAAGTACGAACAATGGCTTCCTAATCCTAGTCTAGGAGAAGTTCTCATCATGCGGGATCTCAAAGTACGCCACTCCTATGTTTTGACAAACCAGCTCATTGACTTAATTTCTGCTAGATCTCGGACTTCCATGGACTGAAGATGGGTGTTGGGTATCACAACAAATTGCAGTGGGCTATATTTTCCCCTTCTACGGGCAAAGTACGACATGGTGATCTGGGAGATGCTCCCGAATCAGAGGGCCTGGGTGTTGAAGAAGGTTTCGGTTATCCTTTTTCTCCGTTTTTCAAACCCGAAGAAGCGGAAATTCGATATTGTCTGAAAATTGCAGACTGGTGGGCAGAGGTTGAGAAACACAGAAAAAGCATTGCAGAGGTCCATCAAGTCTGCGGACCAAGTGATACTATATACCACCGTCGACCTCGACGGCAACATAGATTAATCTCGGAAGCAGGCCCCCATGTACCCCCCGATGGTTTCTTTGATTGCACAATTGAGGTAAGCCATACGGATCATTTTGCTATATCTCTTCCCTCTCAGATCTATTTGTGTCAAGGTATTGCACGGTCACTTGAACGATAATGGAGTTTACAGCCTTTATGTCACTGATTACTCTGTTAATACGAGTATTCCACCAGTTGAAGCGTCGTGGTGTCCACCCGACTTAGCCGAATATGTCTTGAAGATTGAAGCGTGGGATGGTGCAGTAGAAGTTACTCGGGGAATGTTCGGTGGAGAGTACTATTCAATCAAGAACGCTCGTATGATGATTTCTCATGGTGGATACGTGGAAGGCAAAGTCGTCGAGCAAAAGATCCAGAAGCTGGACGTCGGAAAGGATGGTGATGTAAATCCTTATTTCAAGGCATTGCTAGAGTATGTCATTACTCTCTTTATTGCGGCCCGATTTTGCTGACAATTCTAGGCGTAAAAAGGCTTGGAAAGATGCTCATCAGAGTGATGATCAGTCTGGTCATTTTGAGTACAAAACAATTGGCGAAGCTGTTGAAGGGAAACATTTCCATTGCGTCGTAGAGGTCTGTTTCTGACTGATCAGTTAAAGATTCATCACCTCATATTTGGATCTAAGGTTCTTCACGCCGTCTACGACAAACATGGCGCATCTTGCATCTACGTCACCGACTACACATCACGGAATAAGCTCGTCTCTACTAAAGTACAGGCTACCTGGGGTACTAGGCTTCAAGGTTTCATTTTGAGGATCGCCCTTTTCAACAACCAAGCAGAAATGGCGAAAACCGTTCAAGTCGGAGCATTCTACGACATTCAAAAATTGAGATTAAAGCAAAGTGCTGTGGCTCGCGAATTTCAAGGACAGCTAGGAGGGGTCGAGCGTTTGATATTCCTACTCAATCCAAATACTTCCTCTGATGATCGACTCACGGCATTGAAACGGTATAGTCCTATGTCGCTGCATCGCTGCGACTGCTGAGCAGACCTTTGTATAGGCGCAAAGCGGACTGGCAGAAGAGTTCATCAAAAACTATTGATGTGCCCATCATAGACAATCCTCCAGTGAAAATCGAACCCGTTCAGAAAGCCATCACCCAGCCAATGCGCCGAGGAAAGACTATTGCAGAATTGAGGGCGGATGAGAAATGTCCAAACAAGAATCGACTTTTGGCGAGAGTTGTTGACTTTCGGCCATGGAAGTTATCTGATGCAGTCATCATCCACTGCACACATTGCAAAAGAGAGTAAGCGTTGGAAATAACCTGTTTCCGCTCGCCACTAACTCCTTTTAAGTCTTCCACCCCTCCAGAACGCTTGCTTCAATTGTGATGATACAGACCATGAATATGTTCAACTGAGATTTCAGATGTATTTTTTGCTCGAAGATGTAACTGGAGACCAGTTTTATGTTTCGGTTCACGACGGGGTGAGTTCAATCATATATTGATCTTCTTGATTACTGACCCCTCTTATGAAAGTCATCCGTCTTTGATGACATTCAACGAGTGGATGTGAGCAAGGATTCAACAGCTTATATGGCCCTTTTAAATCGCCTTTCTCCCCTGCTCGGGAACCTTTTACATCTTCACTCTGGACCTATTCCAAAAGAAGGCGTCGAAGTCCCACTTCCCAACACTCCAATGTTGCCCTTGATAATCGATACCTGGGAAGCTGATGGTAAACATGCATATTGCCTTGCTGGATGCGATGAGATGAAGAATGCATGATGCATATCGATATCCCATACATATATACATTATCTGCTTAATGTAGCTTAAACACACTCAGCCAAGTAATTTCCGGCTCTCAACGGATCTATGTAGAAAATCTGAGGCCTCAAGGCATGCATCATGTTTGTGGCGCATTAATGATATCGTTACGTAACAATGTTTCAAAACGTTCTTTTTCTTGAAACGCTACCTTTCCCTGCATCTGGCCCCATATCTCCTCGTATAGTCTCATGGCAAGGCATTCCTGAGCAAAAGGCACAAGTTGATCCTGGTGATGGCAACACACCCACCCGTGGACAGCAGTGGACTCCATCGCCATCTGATGTATGTATATACCGGAATTGATGAAACTGCACTAGCGGCGGGCTTATAAGGAGTCTTGGGATTATGTACCTCGACTCCCTTCACATTGTTGTACAATGCTGACCTTGACGCTGGTCGTTTCCCTCATCGCATCGAAGTTTGCCTACGGCTCAACTACCCCTCGCACGTATGAGTCACATCACTACTACGCAGTGGAGTACAACCCTCAGCAATACGGAGGTGCAACGCTGGATGATGTTATGCATACCCTGGGAGTGGAAAAGGTTGAGAAGATTGGATCCCTTGAGCACCACTGGCTGGTGCGTGCCCCGAAACCTCTCGAGTCGGATTTGGTTCCCCGTGGAGAAGGCCATGAGGAATATGATCCCGTCACAGAAAAGTACCTTGCGTTACGTGGCAAGGATCCTTCCCAGCTGTCGAAGCGCGCAGAAGATGGCTTGCGCGCCCGTGAAATCATCAATTCCGTCCCATATCTCGAGAGGCAGGTATTGCGTCAACGAAGCAAACGTGCACCCCCATCAATCCGTCCGCCTGCTTCTGTGGAAAGCGTGAAGGAGCGCTTCGGGTTCAAAGATCCCCTTTTCCCTTCTCAGTGGCATTTAGTCAACGATGAATACCCTGAACATATGATGAACGTCGCCCCAGTCTGGGAGATGGGATTTACAGGCAAAGGTGTCATTGCTGCCGTAATTGATGACGGATTAGATTTCACGAGTGAAGATTTGGCGCCCAATTTCGTAAGTGTTCTATCCATATCACTCATAAGTATTTCTGAAATTTGATCGTCTTGATACTAGGATGCTGCCAATTCTTATGATTTCAACGATCATGAGGCTCTTCCGTACCCGAAGAAGTCAAATGATCACCATGGTACGCGTTGTGCTGGTCAGATTGCAGCTGCGAAGAATAATGCCTGTGGTGTTGGAATTGCTCACGAAGCCAAGATTGCTGGAATTCGCATCCTGTCCGCCCCAATTAGCGACGTGGATGAAGCTGTGGCTCTTAACTACGGTTTTCAAAACGTTTCTGTGTACAGTTGTAGTTGGGGTCCTCCCGACAACGGCAGAGCAATGGGCTCTCCTTCATATCTCATCAAGAAATCCGTACTCAATGGGATCAACAACGGCCGAGGTGGCAAAGGCTCGATCTTTGTCTTCGCAAGCGGTAATGGCGGAGGACATGAAGATCAATGCAATTTCGATGGATATACAAACAGTATCTACTCGGTGACTGTATCGGCTCTCGATTATACAGGAAATCATCCGTACTATTCTGAAACTTGTGCAGCCAATATGGTTGCCGCGTATAGTTCCGGCAGCGGGAACCACATCGTAGGCGAAATCCTCATATTCTTTGACATTGTTAATTATCTTTCTTCCCCAGGTTACGACCGATAAAGGCATAAATGAGTGCGCAACAAACCACGGAGGAACTTCTGCAGCTGCTCCAAATGTAGCGGGAGTGTTTACCCTTGCCGTTCAAGCTCGGTGGGTACCAATCAAATTCATGTTTTTAACCTACTTATGATCATGCAGACCGGAACTCACCTGGCGCGACATACAATACCTTTGTATTAAGACTGCCAAGATGGTCAATCTCGAAGATCCTGACTGGGAAACGATCGCAAATGGCAAGAAATACAGCTACAAATACGGCTTCGGTGTGCTCGATGCCTACAAATTCGTCAGTGCCGCCCAGAAGTGGGATCTAGTTAAACCCCAGGCTTGGTTCGATTCTCCAGTTGTTCAACTTCATGACGGGAAAATGGATGAAGCAAAGCGTTATTCCGGCGGTGCATACATTGGTGTCGACGGTGTGGCAAGCAAAATCACGATTACCAAGGAGATGTTGAAGGAACACAACTTTGAGTCGCTGGAGCACATCAATGTCCAAGTCTGGATTGATCATTCCCGACGAGGAGATGTTGAAGTCGAAATTGTCAGTCCCACTGGTATTAAGAGTATTCTGGCGAAGAAGCGATCGGGTGATGAGGCGACGACAGGTTTTCCAGGCTGGGTTTTCATGTCCGTGAAACACTGGTAAGTCTTCTTGTTCGTTCCACGCATTTTTTTTGTCAGTCTCATTATTATCGCAGGGGCGAAGATCCTGTTGGCGACTGGACCATCAAAGTCTCAGACCAAAATTCTTTTGAGGAATCAGGCAAGTTCCTTGGTTGGATGATGAAGTTCTGGGGCACAACCATCGACGCGAAGGAAGCGGAAAAATATGAACAACCTGTCGTGGATAACGTCCTTCCTCCCGTCAATGATCCCTACAGACCCACCGTCGATATTCCAAGCGTCACCAAGGAACACAGCAAACCAACTGCCTTCCTTCCCATCGAAAGCGCTGTGCCCACAACCATTTCTTCCTCTGCCATTCATATACCTACTCAGAGCTCAACAAATCACACATATCAAGAGGGAGCCAACCTCTCTGCAGAAGTGTCACATTTCGTCTATTCTCATAAGGCCCTCTTTGGAGGCATACTCGGGATTTCAATACTTGCATTAGTTGGTGGTGTGGTGTATTTCAAACAGCGTCAACAGCAGCTCAGAGAGAACTATGCAGCTCTGTCTGATGATATTCATCCTATGAACCAGCTCGGTAACGACTACGGTGCAGAACCAGCAGGTCTTATGCCCTCCGCCGGTCGTCATCCCCAGGACCGAGTGTCTGTGGGACTAGGGTTCCATTCCAGTTTCCTCGACGATGACGACCTGTCCACTGCAGCAACGGTGCAAACAGTCGAATACCGCGATGATCCTGAAGTAGTATCGACAGTACCAAGTAAGGTCCCATCAGAGGCGTCACAAAGTTCAAATGATGCTCGGGCGCAATAATAGATCGCTTTCGTAAAATCTTTCCGTGTACATATATGTATACCCCGTACTATCTGCAAACAAGACACCATGATAGAATGTAAGAAAGAGGAATTTGCATGCCTAACCTTGTGCCATGTTATACATTGCATGGAAATCTAGAAAACCAGATGATATCAACGGCACTTGCCGAATCGCACTGCTCTGAGCTCCAGCATTGACAAGTGCTGTTTGCTGCAAACTCTTGTATATCCTATATTATCTCTACGTTCCTTTATTTTGCGGTCTTCCCCCATGAAGCTGCCATGGGCATTGGTCCCCGCCTTACTGCAACAATCTGTTCTCGCCTTCACGCCTTCAAAACGCTCATATGACACGTTTGATTACTATGCCCTGGAACACGACCCATCGGCAGCATCTTTACACGAGATAACGACCGCTCTGGGCGTCAAACTCGTCGAGCCGGTTGGCGAACTCTCTAATATGTACCTCGTCCGAAGACCAAAGCCAGACTTGACCTCACGCAGTCATGACACACAACGTGATCTCGTTATGGACAATCTCAACAACTTCCGCCGTCAAGCCAATAGTCCCGACAACGCCCATTTGGCGCCACGTTCAAAAGAAGCTATTCAGGCTCGACGGATTTCCTCCGCGACAAAATTTCTCTCACGACAAACTCTACGTCAACGGACGAAACGTGCACCTCCGCCTCTGTCACCTTCCGACAATGTTGCCGCTCGTTTTGGTATCGCGGATCCCATGTTTACGGAACAATGGCATTTGGTCAATGACGAGTTCCCAGAACACATGATGAACGTTACGCCAGTTTGGGAGATGGGTTTCACTGGCAAAGGAATCATCTCTTCTCTGGTAGACGATGGGGTGGACTATTCAAGTGTGGACCTCGAAGATAATTTTGTAAGTTGTCCGAGCCATTCGCTTCACCCAATTTTGAATACCTTGCAGGACGCGGACGATTCTTACGACTTCAACGACCATGAACCGTTGCCAACCCCGAAGAAGTTCGATGACCATCATGGTACACGCTGTGCTGGACAAATTGCAGCAATGAAGAACAATGCTTGCGGCATCGGTATCGCTTATAAATCCAAGATTGCAGGTGTACGCATTCTCTCTGGACCTATATCAGATGTTGATGAGGCTGCCGCGCTTAACTACGGTTTTCATAACGTTTCCATCTATAGTTGCAGTTGGGGGCCTCCTGATAATGGCCAGGCGATGGAAGGCCCTGCGTATCTCATCAAGAAGGCCGTCGTTAATGGCATCAATAATGGCCGAGGTGGAAAAGGTTCTATCTTCGTCTTTGCTAGCGGAAACGGGGCGGCCAGTGGCGATCAATGCAACTTTGATGGTTACACCAACAGCATTTACTCTGTAACAGTGTCTGCGGTTGACTACAAGGGGCTCCATCCGTATTATTCAGAACCATGCGCAGCCAATATGGTTGTCGCTTACAGTTCAGGGAGTGGCAAGCATATCGTTCGTGTTATTATCATTCAAACCAAATTTTTCCTGATTATTCCTCCTAGGTGACGACTGACAAAGGAAAAAATCAGTGTACCAAATCGCATGGTGGTACTTCAGCCGCAGCCCCAAATGCTGTCGGAGTCTTTGCCTTGGCGTTAGAAGCTCGGTAAGTCTCGATGAAGTCAGGATAGCATGTCTTAATACTTTTCGTTTAGTCCCGATTTGTCATGGAGAGACGTACAGCATCTGTGTGTTGAAACCGCTCGAATGATAAACCCAGAGGATCCGGACTGGGAACCTACAGCGAATGGTCGGCTCTTCAGCTACAAGTATGGTTTTGGTGTTTTGGACGCTGGTAGATTTGTCACAGCAGCCCAGTCATGGAAACTTGTCAAGCCTCAAGCGTGGTTCGAGACCCCGGCGGTCCAACTCGAAGGCGGCACTATGGACGAGGATGAAAATTATTCGGGCGGTCAATTCATTGGCAATGGCGGCATCACAAGCAGCATTACAATCACTAAAGAGATGTTGGAGGCCAATAACTTTGAGGCTCTGGAGCATGTGAACGTCAAAGTTTGGATTAACCATAAAACGCGTGGTGACGTCGAGATCGAACTCATCAGCCCCAATGGTGTCAAGAGCATTCTTGCAAAGCGACGAGTCGGCGATCGTGACCCCTCCGGTTTCCCTGGCTGGCGCTTCATGTCGGTCAAGCATTGGTGACCATCAACTTTCGACACAGTTTTTGCATGGTGCTGATGCTACAATAGGGGTGAGAATCCTATTGGTGATTGGACGATCAAAGTCACAGACCAAGAGACACCAACTAGCAATGGCACATTCCTAGGATGGAATTTGAAGTTCTGGGGATCGACCATCGAACCTGCGAAGGCTTTGAAATATGAAGTACCTCTTGTGGAGAACGTCCTACCCGTTCACATCGTACCTCCTGTCTTTCCAACGCCGTCGCCCACGACCAGCAAAGTTTTCGCCAAACCTACTGCTCATCTCCCTGATGATCACGGTGAAGCACCAGGCGAAAACACCAATCCTGCCTTTCCATCTGCTTTGCCCAGCCCTACCAGCTCTCCACACCCAACTGCGGACGTTGGCTGGTTCCCTGGTCTGTCAAATCTTGTTGCGAACCAGAAATGGTTCTTTGGTGCTATTGGTGCGGTCGCAATATTCGCAATCGGTATGGGCATATTCTTCTGGCGCCGGCGAAAAGCACGTCTCGCACCCTACAATGTCCTGCCTGCTGGTGATGACCTCTCGATGACCACTCTTACCACCGGACATCGCGGTACTGTCACCACAGGCGGCCGTCCCACAAGAGAGTTGTATGATGCCTTCGGAGAGTTATCTGATGACGACGACGAAAATGATGAGGGAGCTGCACTCAGAGGAAGTCATCCGCAGGAGCGCGTCTCTGCTGGATTGGGATTCCATTCTGGTTTTTTAGATGATGATCCCTCAACGGCTGGAAGAGTCCCAACACCCAAATATCGTGACGACCCATCACATAATCATGAGAGAGGTAGCTCAACTCCGCCAAGCCCTAACGAGAGTGGGAGTAGTTGGGAACATGCCTCATAGGACGTTCCTCTGGCTTTGACTCCTTCATAAATTAACCCTACTACCCCTTGTGTATTTATATAGTACTGCAACCGCATACCCCATGAATGTTGAAGGTTCAACATTCAGTCAAGACTTGCACGGATACAATGGTTATACGGACACTATATTTATATTGCTTGAGGCACCTACTTAGACACAAACTATTTACAAAATACACCAAGCGACCGATTTGGACAACAGATACTTGACAACGGATTAGTAGTGGGAGGGGAGGGTATTATCATCATGACATGATGTGTAACCTTGAGCCGTTTTTCACTAGGGCGCAGACTCCCATGTTTTCGTACTGAGGACGGGAAATGAGGTCAAAAATCGAACGAACTTGAAGACCGAGAAACCTTACCTCAGAAATCGTGTCCGTGAGCTGCACCTCTGTGAAGCCAGCAGTCATAACTCGAGCTCGAACATCAACCATGGATAATTCGTCATCCTCGTCGTCCGAGTCAACATCCATATCTCGCTCCCCTGCAGAACCCCTTCCTAATCTCTTCTTCCTCTGTGGCCGCCGCGTGAATGACGCATTGCCAGGACGTGCCATCCCCTTAATGAGACGCCATATTTGGGATTTGTAGGATTTATCGGGTTCGTACTCCTTGTCTGCGTCGTCTTGGAGACTTTCCTTACTACACGCCATAAGCCGTAACGCCTCATCTACATCTTCCCGCTCAACAACGTCAGCTAAGCGGAGGCGCGCCAGTGCCTGTGCAAGGCGTAAGATCCCAAGAAGTGTCCTGGCGGAAGTATACGAATGAGATTTGTTCTGTTCTTCCTCTTCCTTGCCCACTTTACGCAGGCGGACATATGAGTCTACCACATAACTGGACACTCGCGAAGATACCATTGGGCGTTTAGTTCGAGCCTTGGCAATATAATGCCTGTAATGATCATGAGAATCAGTAAGGCGGGGGGCCAAGGAAACCATTTCAACATACCTCATAATAAGTGGATCGATAATATCATGTTCCAAAGCGGGGTGGTGATTGTGCATGTGGACATACGTGACATGCTGTGCAAGGCGCTCATCGTCGTCTCTTGATGGCTTGTCGAGGATCAAGAATAGCAAGTCGAATCTCGACAATAGAGCGGCAGGAAGATTGATATTCTCCACAGGAGAGACTTTCGGATTGTATCGGCCATACAGAGGATTAGCGGCGGCCAGAATAGACGTCCGGGCATTCAGGGTTGTTGAGATACCGGCCTTGGAGATTGAAATTGTTTGTTGCTCCATGACTTCGTGGATAGCAGTGCGATCTGCCTCGTCCATTTTATCGAACTCATCAATACAGCAAATTCCGTTGTCTGCAAGAACGAGAGCCCCACCCTCTGTTGGACGTGTAAGGCATATATCATATATTCACAACCACAATACACACCTAGCACCATTTCATCCGTCACAGGATCTCGCATCACAGCTGCAGTAAGACCAACTCCAGAAGAACCCTTTCCAGTGGTATACACGCCCCTGGGAGCCACTTTGGAGATATACTTTAGCAGTTGCGACTTGGCTACTCCGGGATCTCCCATTAGACATATATTCAGGTCTCCTCTGATTTTCATGCCATCCCCAGTGACTTTAGTTACGCCTCCAACAAGCAGCAGAATTAACGCTTTCTTGACATCGTCGTGCCCGTATATTTCGGGGGCCACACTGAGAGCGAGTCTGTTATAAAGTGCGTTATCGCGCGTTAAATCTGCGATAGATCGTTCGATCTCTGGTGTAATCTCCATTTCGTCATATTGTTTCTTGAGTTGATAAATGTGGTGAGTCTCAAGGTAAGTATCGGTTAGAAGGCCAGCACGAATTGCCTGAAATCCAGTGTACGGTATAGGAAGGAATATGCCACCAAGATGTACCACATCCCCAGGATTCATCTGCCTCGTCAAAGGTCCGGTTACATGAACAGTCATTGATCGCGGTATGTGACCAACTGGTACTTGGTCCGCCTGTCATGATAATTGCATTAGTGAAGGAACGTCAAAAATGAAGCTCGCAATTTACCATTTCCTGTATCTTGACCTCCTGAAAGGGGCTGAAACGGCAAGCTCGAGTTTGCATATGCAAAGAACCTTGAATGCCGTTCTTTTTGCATTCGCTTTCATTTTGGCAGTCAAATATCGGGGTAAACGTCTTGCTTGAGATTTCCTGGAAGGTTTCAGAGCCACAGACATCGCAAGTATATGCATTGACTTGTAGCAGTGGCTTGACCTCTGACACACGGGTGACAATACCCCGAACAGTGATCAAGTGACCCAGGTGAGCGCCTCTGACCTCTCTCACAGCCATCGCAATGTCGTTCTTGAGTGGCTGGAAGAATAAATTGCTATAAAGAGAATGAGGTGTGGCAGCTCGACGCTAGACGCGTCACACTCACTATCGACGTAACAGATGGTTAGGGAACCGGGAAGCAGAACCTTCAATCTGCTCGTTCCGTTCTCTGCGCTGGTGTAAGATAACATCTATGACCTCGTCCTGGTCACTGATATCCTTGGTGGGCAAGGGCATGAGTTTGTCGACAACTTCGCTGAACAGTAGGACATATCGACGCGTATTATTGCGAATTCGAATGACCAGCTCAGACAGAGTGTTTTCGTGCTGTATGTTGAGTCAGATGGGATTAAAGTACGCGTCGTAAAGCGCGTACTGTGTAGATATCTTCCAACTCAATGGAGAGCATCTGTTGTTCCCGATTGGCGATCCTTTGCTGACGATTAGGATGATATGAACGCTGCACAGGAGGTCAGGTAATAAAAATACATACCAGTTGAGCCATGTACTTTGGCTGAACTAACTCTTCCCTTCTAACATCTGCGCCGATGTCGATGTTCGCGAAACCTTGAGCCAAGTCTTTTTCTTGTCCTTTGAACTTGGACAAGAAATCCGTGATTCTATCTGGAAAGAATCCCTGTCAGATTTATTCAGATAGCAGTGCTAAACGTGCCTTTCTCCTCCTCATACGAGATTGGATTCTCATGATTAGAAAGGGACATGGTTGGAAATGAAGAGACGCGACGTCGGGGTTTGAAAACAACAACTCTTGGTTGAAATGTTGAACAAGATGCCAAACTCCTCACAATCAGTATAGATCCATCTCAATGGAACAACGGTTTCTGTGCGTTGAAATCCCCAAACGCAGGCCGTTCCAGAGAAACGTTGTACACTCCCCCACCGCCACACCGCTCCAATCGCCGAAGAAACGGAAGGTTCGTCGATTGCCTACCCGTCTAGAGAACTTGATCATGATTAGTCTTCAGTTACCAGATTCTCCAACTGTGTCAGACTTCGAGGATGTGAGCCCATTTGACCACCTGCGATGCTTTGAAATGAAATCCTCAACACTATCTATTAATAGGCCTCCCAGGAGGATTTAAGATCCAAAAGACAGCATTTGCGAGCTTCTCCAACTGTTTCTGATTTCTTGGTCAATGACACTTCGGTCACTCTCGCGCCTTCAGACGATGAAGGAATGTCTTACCCTTCAAAGGCTTCGCCTCCGCCAATAGCGTCTGGTTCGAACGTGACATTGGAGGACATTGATGGTATGCCGTTCATTCTTATCGTGGATTATATGCCGAGAAGGTGCTTGAACGTGGACTCATATGTTTCCCATCAGGTCCGGTTCTCTATGAGGCCTCCGTTGATGACATCCTTGAAGATGGTGACCTCTCTATCCCGGGTGAAACATTATTCGATCCCCTCGACGAACCCAGCCAGAATGACATTCCTGTTCGTGTGTTGGACACTTTTAATCTTTTTGACGCGTCAAGCAACGAGCTTGTGCCTATTGCCGAATTACTGGGACTCGATTTCGATACACGAAGGTTTTGTGCGTCAGGATTAGTGAGACCATGGATAGATGAGGATGATAATGAACCGGATGATGAAGATGAAGAGTATGAAATTGGGGATTCCAAACGTGTCAAGCTTTCGACAATACTCGAGTTCAATGTCCACGGTATTTCTGAATCGTCAGGAGACCCAGATAGGTTCTTAGTCCCTCCGATGATCATGTCTATCCCTAATCTCCCCTTTCTCAATATTAGTAAAATGTATATACGCACAGAACACGCGTGGTATATCCTTCACATGCCTACCGAACAGTACAGACCATTTTTCCTTCCGTTCTGGATTAAACACCGTGTTCTGCACCTTCTCCTCAACATGGTGATCAGGAATCAGCGCGCATCTTATGATGATTTCCTTGAATCACTGTCTGACATTGAGGGAGACACTTTTGCCAGAGAAGAAGCCCTCGCTTCTCTCCAGATGCTGGGTAGGGTACTGACTGAGGATGACATCCAATCGGAGGATGTGGTGAGTTTTTACAGTCAAATTCCGCTTTTCTCATCGATCATAATACGTTGGTACACCCATAGAAAGCATACGTGACTGCAAATCTCCCGGAAATGTGCGATGATTATGACATCTCAGTGAATTCAGTCCGACTTTCAACAGAATATCTACAGTTGGATCCTGCCGACTATGACGACTATGAGCCCGAAAGCAAATCACGCAAGACCAGATCCAAACGTTTTTCAACCAAATCGAACCCTTCCTCCGACAAGGAACAAGAGGTCCTCAAACATCGAACCACGACTTACGTGACCCCGATTGTTTCCCAAATGATGAAGAATCTCTTCAGTGTTCCCTTGCATTTTGCAGAGATCCCGACGATTGAAGACGACCCCGATGTCATTATTGAAATCGACAACATCAAGACACATCATATGGACCCGACAAGCATGAAATGGGGTCATGTGAAGGAAGGTGACTTTTATTCAAGTCTTATAATGGATGGAGTAGAATATTGTGTAAGTGCACTGGTATCTATACATGAATCCTGCTGATGATATCCCAAGGTCGGTGACAATGTTATGGTCGTTCCTGGTGACGATGAAGACAAAAAAAGGGTTCAAGTCTCTGAAGCAGATGCGTCTCAATCACCAAATTCCTATGCCAACCGACTTTGGTAAATTCTTACTGTTTCGCCCTTTTCTGTCAGGCTGAACAAAGCTCAGGTTCACTAAGATATGCTACTTCTTCGAAGAAGTTAGAGATGGCAAGAAGGTTAAGATGTTCCATGGCCAATGGTTTATCCATGGGTCCAGAACCATTTTGCAAGAAACAGCGCACTCCAAATCACTTTTCCTTCTCAAGACGTGCGAGAATAATCCGGTTGCCAGCATTTTCAAGAAATGTAACATCAGGATGTTGCGAACTGAGGACGCAGAGCCGCCGGATGATAGCCAACCCGACTCTAATGACTTTCATTGCGCGTAAGTCTCCAAAGTAGTTTCCATTTTTTAGGTAACCTGAGTATCCCTTAAGCCTGGCCTACAACGAGCACGAAGCTAGCTTCACCAATCTACCTACAGAGGAAGACATGGCTGACCTTCTCCAACACGAGACGTGTATATCATGCGCTTTACAGAAGCGGGAAGAACACCTGAATGACATTATAATCACATCGGACGGGTATTCGCGCCATGGCATCGATTACCACCCTAGAGATTTTATCTACATCCGCCTCCGCGACCAGACAACTGGCCTTTTAGACATTGCGCAGATTTTATTCTTGAAACACAAATCAGGGAAACTCCGACTGACTGTTCAGATGCTCGAACGTCCTACCAAGAGTTCGGTGCGGGGGTTATCGCGAGATGAGGTGTGTGTTTTTGTATTCGATTAGTTGTTTTGTGATTTACAAAGAATCCGTAGCGCCGTCTCTATCTTACCGATGATGTGCGGTTTTTCAACGATATCGACTTGGTAGACGGCATGTGCTTCGTGCGTCAGCTTACGGATGCCGACGAAATCGACGAATGGGTCACTCAGGACGATCATTACTACCTTAATCAGAGGGTCGATGCCCAGTCTGGGAAGCTTTCCGACATGAGCGAGGGGAGTCTTGGCCAATGTGCCACTTGTACAACAGAGAGGAAGAGAAAGCAGGAAAAGCACCAAAAATTGCTGGCGAGAAACGGGCCCATGAGATGTTTAGAATTGTTCAGCGGTATGATTCCATCCTTTCGTCTCCTTTGAGTTAACTTTTGGTCTTTGACATAGGAGCGGGCGGTCTTGGAACAGGTCTCGATCTATCAGGATTCGTCGAAACAAAATACGCCGTCGAGTTTTCTCCATCTGCAGCAGCTACATATGCGTAGGATATTTTCCTTCCATACTCTGCTTTATTTTGAACTGACCTCGTGTCAGTCACAACCATCCCAACGCAACGGTCTACTGCCAGGATTCAAATCAATTGTTGCAACAAGCGTACGAAGCTAGCAAAGGAAACAAGACGCAATCGATTGTGTCTGGTATTGACGGAAAAACGCGACTCCCACCTATGCCGAGAAGAGGCGATGTCGATATGATTTCGGGAGGTACATACGTGATACGATGTGCGACCATCGATCAAAGTAATAATTTACTTGTTCAACCAGGTCCTCCATGCCAGTCTTTCAGCGGTGCAAATCACAACCCCGTTCGTTGTCTTCACAATCTCAATCCGTTTCTTACTCACCTCTTTTGATGTTCCAGCGAGCCGACGACGTCAGGTAACATTCACTTCCCCAGTCGTACCCTTAATATTCTCAAGCCCACTCTATGTAGATCCACTCTACCGGGAAACATGCTGGGCTACGTCGAGACCTACGACCCGCAATACTTCCTCCTAGAAAACGTAGTAGGCTTACTATCCTACCGCCTCATGAGCACACGGAGCAAACACAAACGTTCTCTCGTCGGAGGTATCCAAGGCGGGATGGTCAAATTCATCAAGCGGACCTTGATCGCGCTCGGGTACGTGCTCCCTTTCCCTCTCCCCCAATATCAACACACTCCCACTTACTTTCGACTGACTGGAACAGATACCAAGTCCGCTGTCGAGTTCTCCAGGCGGGCCAATACGGCGCTCCGCAGAGCCGGCGGCGTGTGATCTTCTGGGGCGCCAAGCGCGGGCTGACGATCCCTGATTATCCGGTGCCGATGTATGCGTTTGAAAAGGGGATGAATAGGTCGACGTTGCCGACTGGGACGTTAGATCCTGTTTCGAGGAGTAAGGATCCGGATTTCATCCATCATTGTGCGCCGTTGAGGGGTGTTACGGTGAATGATGCCGTTGGGGATTTGGTAAGTCTGATTTGGGTCTTTTAATTTTAGATGTTGCTAATTTTTTTGGATATATTATAGCCTCCGTTCGACTGGTACGTTCAACCCGGGTTCCATACATATACTCTTCACTGACTCTTCATCGACATTCCAGGATAAACCCACACAAAATCATCCCAGCCACCTCGGCACAAAAACAAGAAGCCCAGGCTCGAAGTGAACAAGGTATTCTTCAATCCCCTGCAATCCCAACGGCACGTACGGTCCTCCCCGGATTCCCCGACGGCGTTGGATACCTCACTGAACCACAAAACCGGTACCAGAAGTGGCTTCGTCGCGGTATGGAGGAGGATGAGAAAGTGCAGGGGCATTATACGAGGATTTTCACCGCACCAGTTGTCGAAGCGTGCGTAGCGTGTAATTTGTCTTGTTGGTGGTTATGTTGATGATGAGAATAGGACTACGTCTGTGCCTCTAGTGCCAGGAGCGACTCATAGAGGTGAGGTGTTTTTACTGTGGATTCTGTTGTCTTGACCATGGTTCTATGTAGACATACCCAAGGAGTTGCGTCCAGTGCATATGACGAATGATACAAAGAGATGTAGGTTTTCTAGTTGTATATCGTTGTTCACCTTTGATTGGCCTTGTAGCTTTTTATGGTAGATTAGACGGAGATGGACAGTTCAAGTGCGCGATGACGACTGCTGCACCAAATTTGAAAGAGTCGTGGTTGCTTCATCCTAACGTCTGTCCCAATTTCATGTTAATCACTTACTGTGTTGACGGTGTACAACAGCAAAGGCGCATCATGAGCGTTCGTGAACTTGCGCGATCACAGGGGTTCCCTGACGATTATGTGTTTTTGTCGGAAGATAAATCACAAAGGGGGCAGAAACTCGTGGATAATGTGAGTTTTGTTGTACGGTCTGAGGCTGATGGACTGACTCCGCGCAGCAAATCCGACAAATAGGAAATGCGGTGCCTGTTCCATTTGCGTTGCATCTTGGCAAGTCTTTGGGTGCGGCGCTGTTGGAGGATTGGGAGAAGGAGGGGGAGAGGAGGGAGAGGGAGGGGAGTGTCGTTGTATGATCCTGTCTGGTGAGTTTATTATAACCTTGAGAATACCGATACTAAGGTTGTGTATGGAGAATTGGTATCTATTTGTGATCGCGAGCTAGTATCTCCTCGACGCGTTTGACCTTGGCATCGTTCCCCCCGCCCGACGAAAGATCGCGATCCACACGGGTTCCGATACGAATGTCTGTTGCGACGCGTGGGGCGCCCTTTGCGTGTACTGCGGCGTGGCAGTCGTGGATGGCTTGGGATACTTGGGACCAGGGACCTTCTGTGGAGAGATTAACGCCGAGGGTAGGAGTAGATGGATACTTGTCTACCTAGATTTGTTCCGTAACCGCTTCAGGGATTGTGTCTGTCAATGGATCAACCAGACTGGTAGCAAGGCTTACTGCATCTGCGTTGGCGATGAGTAAATGAATGGACTTGCAAATCAGACGTACTTTGTATGATAGCCCTGATTTCTCGAGTATGCGCTGGCATTCTGCGATGTGTTCTGCAACAGAGGCCTCGGCGGTCCCCATGGGAATGAGGCAGAAGTCTAAGGATAGATGAGGAGGGGAGTAGAGGAGAAAAGGAGATTACTTGCCTGCGATTGCGTAGAGATCAGACATGGTATGAGGACAAAGGCGATCGGACTTGGAAAACTCTCGATGCCTCCGACGACCATCCAGAGCAGAATATCCGCCTTCGAGGCGTCGTCGTCGTCGTTCACGACGACCACGCGATCTCCTCGACGCTCCAAGCCCATCTCCCCGTCGCCGCCCCTCGCGAGGAAAACGTCCCTCCTCGACCTCCAGGAATGGGTCGTCGACGACGGCCCCAGCAGCCACACACCGACGCAGCCGCACTTTGACGACGTTGCTCCTCTCATACACCTCGAATCGCCGCCGTCCTCACACCACACATATCCGCCTCTCCCTGGCCACGCCCCAGCCTCCTCCATCTCGTCGTTTCACTCGGTCTCGCTTTCATCGGACACTGATTCCAGCTCTCTCTCGTCACACTTTGCGGATTCTGTGAGCCTCGGGGACTCGTACGAGGAAGTATCGACGCCGTCAATCATCACTCCCGCCACACAACGCAATATTTCTCTCGACTGGGAAAGAGAAACCGCTAGGCTGAAACAAGTTCCTCCAAAACTCCCCCAGAGACCCTCTACTTCTCTCAAAACCCTTCCGCCTCCTAAACGAGCATCCACATCTTCATCTGCGCCCGGTTCTCCCAGTGTCCGTGCCTCCTCCGGCTTATCCAGAAAACCCCCGCCTCCCCCTCCACCCCCCTCTCGCTCCTCCGACCGTTCCTCCATCTCCTCCACCAGCCATTCAAGCCCAGGTCGCACCACCCGCTCTCCCAACCTCAAAATAAAACGGCCGACACCCGTCCCACTGGCCGCGCGCGCGCGTTACGACGCCGTATTCAATGCGAACATGATTCAGCGACGGAAAGCAGAGAAGGAAAAGGCGAGGGAAAGACCGGCTTTGTTGAGCCCGGAACAGGCGAGAGGTGCTCAGAGACGCGCGGCGGGGTGGAGAGGGTTGTCGGTCGATCTTATTACGGGAGGCCAGGATGTACCTGTTCCTGCACAGGATAGTGAGGTTGTTGGACCTGCCGACAGATTAGAGGGTTATTTGGTAAAGACTATATGGCGGCGATCGAGACTTGGTAGAAGGACACTGGGAGAGATATGGTGCGTCCAATATACTACTTTTGAATCTCTCATACTTATCCTGGATAGGAATGAGTGCGATCCGGGTGGTACTGGATCTCTGACGCGCGATCAATTCGCCAAAGGCATGTGGAGAATCGACGAAGAGCTCCGGCGTGTACAGGTACAGGCGCTCAAGTCGACGAGTACCGGTAGTTTGGGTTCTTTGCGTAGTAGTAGTAATGGGAGGAGTCCGTTCAAGCCTCCACCTGTTCTCAGGAACAAACCTATACTACGATAGTCACCGTCTGCCTGCTCTGTTCTACCTGTCTTTGATTTCGAAACCATACGCGTATAATGTTGATGCATCGTCCGTTTGAGGGGGTGCGCCACCGTGCACGATATCTATCTAACTCATTTTCCTATCGTCATCAAAGCCGGTTAAAGATGTACATAGCACCAGTCAAGGTGTAGAAAACTTCGGGAGGGAAAGGATAGGAACGCAGTGTCCGACGAGGTTTGTTCTCTCGTTTTTCGGACGGCGCGTAGACTTATGGATATCTCTCTATCTATCAAGTCTTTCGTCTAACAGAAGAAAACGTGAAGCATCTTCTGCACACCTTCCAACTCTTTCAGGAGATTCCATCTTTCCGAGTTCCATAAGGGGTTCGAACATGCGGTATCAACGTTTACCAGAACTCCCAAAGGATATAAAAATCACATCACATACATACACGTCGTTTCAACCAGATGCGGTGGGTCGCGACGGCGATACAGCAGTGTTCAAGGTAATAGTACTAGTTGACCCTTGAGAAGCAAGAACAACGGTCGGGCCTGTAGCTGCGAGGACAGTCACATGAACGCCACTAGATGGATTGTTCGTGTTCGCCTTTGCTACAGTTGGTGTCGAGCTCGATACGACAACTATAGCGCTTTCTTGCGACGCTGAACTGGTTTGATCCAGAATGGTGTTTGTCGGCACTGCAGCAAAACTCGTCAGTGTTGGCAAGAAGGTAGTTGGTGTGCATGTGGAGCACGCGGATGTTGATGGGACAGGGCTTGAAGCAGATGAAAAGGATGATGATGTAGAGCCCGTGGTTGCAGGCGAAGAGACTGTCGATATGTCAAGACCCTCAGAGACGATCGATGATGGAGGCGCCACAGTTGAGAATAGGTTCAAGGAGACAGTCCTGGTCGTTCCTCGATTAGCGAAAACAATAGCTGACCCTGTCGCTGTGAGGATGGTATAGGTCTCAGCTACGAGACTAGATGCCGTTTTCGCGGCTAGGCGTGAGGTTGAAGTAGAAATTGTCAAGTCATCCGTGAAACCGATATTCTTTTCAACTATATGTACCGCCAAAAAGTCAGCGATGTATACAACCACGTTGGGTCGAAACAAATCTCACTTTCAAGTTTCCTGGTTTCTGCCTCTGCCAAAAGTTTATTCTTCGTCTGCTCTGCTGTTCATACATAGATATTTGAGTCGATCCAATTCCAAATGGAACTTTTCCAAGCAAATTAGCAAAACTACCTTTATCGCAATCATCTCCAGAAGAGTACCTATCCAAATTCAGCGAACGAGTCCTCGCAAGAGTCAAGTTTCGAATTCTCAACCGCACCGTTTTCGTCTCGCCTGGGATATTGTGATAATCCCCTTGGTGGTGTCGGGATAGCATAAACGTGAATTGAAAGTAATGCCGTCAACAGCAAAACAAAGATTTTCATTGTGAATGGATGTTCGTGGGGGGAGGGGGGCTAACCAGAGCAAAGGAACATCTCTGTTCGCGTATCGTTTTTAAAGGCATCAATCGTGTACATATCGCATCAAGTACATATGATGGTTACGATCAAAAATGACCGAATCAAAAAAAACATCTCTCCATTGACTTTTTCGAAAACTGCGTTGGACCCTCATTAACAGTATGTTGAATCAGATTGAAGACATTACAAAACAGATTATGAGGATAGGTATATATGTCTCATCCATGAGATGGACTAGTAGTGAGTTTCATCCTGAATTAAAGAGTGATCATGGCACCGAGAAGGGCACTCCCCAAAACCGACATGAGGCCTACTGCATGTGCAGAAGTGAAACCGAAAGAGTATGTGCTAACGGCAACGTTGGTTTGAATGGCTTGAGGTTGAGTAACCACGGAGACTGCCCCCTGCGTTGCAACGGAATAAACGGATCCTACAACGGATGTTGCGACTGCACCAGCGGAGGTCGCAAGGGTGAAAGCTTCACCACCGACACTGGTTACCACTGAAACGGCTTTTCCACCGACGGCTACAAATAAAGTTGAGTATGACGCAATACCCGGACAAGAGTACACACTCACAGGTGACAGTCTCAAAGACACCACCACCGACACTGGTAACATGGCTAAAAACATTGCCCCCGACCGAAGTGACGTCGCCTCCAATTGATGTTATGTCGCTCAGTAGAGAAGCACCTGCATAGGTCACGACCATGTGAGTTGTAGGCAGGGAGAATCACCACTTTCGAACTCACCTCCGTCCGTTATTGCTGAAGCTGCAGCAGATGTTATGGAGTCGAAGACACTGTCAACTAGACTAGGGTCAACGTACACTGAATTGGGATTATCCATTGCGTAACCTACTTTGGCGTCGTTCGGCCCCGGGGTCAGCACAGACGACGGCGGAAAACGCAGCTAAGAAATAAAGGACAGAAGTCTTAGCGAACATCGTGGAGAATAGGGAACGGATTTGAAAGAGATGTCAGGAACGGAAGTCACCAAGTATGTAGATTTTATATGCATTAAGCGGTGCTCGCGGAGTAATCGATCGACACTGCGGGACACAGCTTTGTCCGTCCCAATACAATCCGAAGAGATGATATCCGGCCTGCAGGTTATTTAATCACAAAGCTATTCGATTTCATAGTGAAAAGACCTTGACACAGTGCGTTCGCTCGTCAACGCATCAACTTTCAAAATTTCAAGAGCGACAGTGATAGAAGCACGTGATTTAGGGAATCTCCGATCACCAACTTAAAAGTCGGACGGACTTGGGGTTTGCGAAAAGATATCGATCTCGTGGTGATGACACAGAAAATTTGACTCGTACTTAAGTATCTCTCGCAAAGAGCCTTTGCTAAAGACTTGATTTTTCATCACAGTACTAGTGTGGACGTCATTACATAATTTTGAAATTAATCCGATAGATGGGTAAGATAAGATGTGAGTACATAAGATATGGAGGTTATACAGTATTAGGACATTAGTAGTACACAAAGATACAAGTACATTCTATCAGTGATTCCCTTGTTTGAAAACGACGTCTAGACCGTTCACTGCACTCAAGACAGCATTAATTCCAGAAGTAGTGATGTCCGAATCTGCTGCAACTCCCCACGAACTGCTCTGTTTCCACGCGCCCGGATTGTCATACACCAACTCGACATATGATGCCGCTAGAGAGTCTGTGCCCTCGCCAATCGAGTGCTCGGAATATTCGTGAATAGACAGTGAGCCATCAATCAGCGTGTGCAGCGCATCAAGCACCGACGATAGAGGACCGTTACCCTCTCCCGTGACGTTCTTGAGCTCGCCGGAAACAACAAATTCTCCAGTAATTTGTCGACGGCACTCGCTCAACTGGTCGAACCTGTGAGACGCCAAGACGACCTTGTAAGATGTGCTCTCAACCTCAAAGCCGTACGTTGTCTTGAAAAGTTCCGTCACTGCTTTATACGAAACCTTTCCTCCATAATCTCTCGCGTGCCTCCGTACAACCTCGAAGAAGGATGCCTGGAAGCGTCTAGGCAGCACCAAACCCAGAGAATGCGCGATAGCACTTGAAACGTCTGCCTGTCGGGAGCATGAGCTAAACCCAACAGTGAGATTCAACTCAGGAAGAACACGATCGCCAATCGCGCTATTGACTCCACTGAGAACGGCACGGAGACTAGAGCGTGTAATGTCAGAATCGACACCGACACCCCACCATGATTGTGCTGATTGGTGGTTATTACCTGGTACCAGTTCCACGTACGAGGCAGCTTTGGAGTCCGTGCCCTCGTTTATGGCATGTTCGGAGTATTCGCGGATGACCAAGTCAATGTCAAGATGGGTACGGAGGGCGTCGAGGAGAGCAGACAAAGGACCATTACCGTCTCCACGAATCACACGTGAGCTGCCATCAACGAGAATTGTGCCGTCGAAATGTCGAGTTTCATCAGAGGTCTCGTCTTCACCGGTTTTGATCGAACGGTGAGTCCGAGAAATCTTAAAGTTGCGTAGAGCAAGTCTGCCCTTATATTTCGAATTTCCAAAGTGGAAGGTTCGCCTGAAACTGGTGATTATGTCGTCTGCTGTCACTTCTCGCGCCTCGCGATCCGAAATCTCCTGGATAACTGGATAAAATGCAACCTGGAGTTTGCGCGGGAGGTCAAGATGTAGGTGTTGCTTAATAAGATACGCAATACCACCCTTGCCAGACTGTGAGTTGACGCGGATGACGGCCTCATAGTTCTGTCCAAGATCGGCAGGATCAATGTGAAGATAAGGAATGTTCCAGTATAGCGGCTCGCCATTGATGGCGGCGGCAGCATGAGCAATTTTCTGCGCCTCAAACCCTTTCTTGATGGCATCCTGATGCGAGCCGGAGAATGCAGTGAAGACAAGCTCTCCAGCATAAGGATGTCTAGGGTGGACTGGAAGGTTGTTGCATCGAGTGACTGTGTCAATGACCGATTGGATATCGCTAAAGTCCAGGCCGGGGGATATTCCCTGGGTATAGCAATTGAGGGCTAGAGTGACTAGATCGACGTTGCCTGTCCGTTCGCCGTTTCCGAAGAAACAACCTTCGATACGTTCGCCACCAGCTAGAACACCAAGTTCTGCTGCCGCAATCCCGGTCCCTTGAAATGAACAGTCGGTGTTGATTAAATAAAAACGACCAGATCAACTGACCTCGATCATTGTGAGGATGTAAGCTTACGATAACCTTCTCTCTCTCGGATATCCTATTACAGAAGTTTTCAACCTAAGAAAATGGTGAGAATCTTGGATCTCAAAGAAATGAAATGACATGCCTGATCAGCATAATGATTAGGCGGCCCGCTTTCAACGGTAGCGGGCAAATTGAACATAATTCGCTCGTCGCCTAGACCTGCCTTTCCCCAGGCCGCCTTGACCGCCTCGCAGACTTCCAGAACAAAGTCGGACTCACTTTGAGTGAATGCTTCTGCGCCATACAGGTAGATGAATTTTGTGCCGAATTTAGCAGTGCAATCTTCGGTCAGTTGCCTGACAATCTTGGTGTGTTTGACTGCAAGCTCGATAGTTTTTTCTTTAGAGTTGCGGAATACAACATCCCGGAACAGCGGTGAGGTAGCATTGTACATTTGGATAATTACTTGCTTCGCTCCAGCAACAGCGTCGACGGTACGCTTGATGAGGTCTTCCCGCGCAGGAGTCATGACCTAGTTCAACATTGAATAGAGGGTTCCAATAGATCTTGCTGCAGACTATACTTACCTGTATCCAAACATCATCCGGAATTTCGTTGTTCTCTATCAATCCACGAACGAAATTAAAGTCTGTGTCACTCGCGGCGGGGTATGCTACCTCGATCTGCTTGACACCACACTTGACCAGCTGCCTGAAGAATGTGGTCTTCTGCTCAATGGTCATCGGGTTGGCGAGAGCCTGATTTCCATCGCGAAGATCGGTTGACAGCCAGATTGGTGCTTTGGTAAAAGTCTTCGACGGCCATTGACGATCTTTCAAGATGAGAGGTGTGTAGGCTTTATACTTTTGAGATGGGTCCGCTCTGGATCGTGTCAGTACGATAAAAATTAATGAGAGAACAGAGACTTACAGCATAGGCATGGCGAGTCAGGCAGTAATAAGGTAGTAGTAGTCGTTGAGAAGATGGGTCGACTGTACAACGACTGTACCCCATTTTTGAGGTTTTATAGAAAGGTAAAAAAGGTGTCGGAGTATGTTGCGCAACACCAATGTAATTGTGGCAGGTACACGAAAACCCCATTGGTATACTAGCACTTGTCGTAGTCAATATGTCGGGATTACCCAATAGAATGAAGGAAGTCTCGCTTGTCAGTGTGGGCCGATTCAGATGCGGCGCACGACATATCCGAGGTCTTCATCTGATTACCTTACCAGAAGGGTATATGTATATCTGTAGGGAACTTCGTGCGCGAGACAACGCGTCTGGAACTGGTAGTTACACAACGGGTGTGTTGTGGCGAACGAAGCTGCAAGCATTGGGCGCGTATGCCCAAGGTTTCTCGTTACAGCAAGTGTGGTTCCGGTATAGTTACAACTTACAGTAGCGCCGCAAGTCTATACAATCCGGGAGGAAGGGAGGGCTCCAAGATCTTAGATCAATGAGATCGACTGCCAATAGATGAGTCCAATTGCGCCGCCGGCAGTATATGTCGGAAGATGTTGAGTACATGACTTGTTCTGATCAGAGACTTGTCACAGACACTGATCATGTTCACTGATATCTGCGATCATACTTGTTTGATAGTCCAATCACACAACGGGCAGATCGAAACACGTTTCGTAGGGAAGAAAAGCACCCGAGCCGATACCGGGAGCATCTCCACGGCTCGGGGTGATGTACTTATTTTCGTATATAACTGGAATATGATACATGACTGATGCGATCGTACTATATGGTGGTACATATGTGCCTAAGGACTCCGTCAGAATCGGAACCGAGCCCTAATTATAAGGCCACCTTCTCCCCAGGAGAACCACAAGAGCCGTCTTCCATTACCACCGACCACAAACAAAGCGCTTTCGAATGCTTCGTTGTTTTTACTTTCGAATCTATATATACATACATCTTCGACAAACCATCGTTAGTCTAAGTCGCAAGATTACAAATTAAGGTATCATGAACAAGTCTAGGAGTGTCAACATCAAAGCACGCCAGCTTTTGCCTCCTTACGTCCATAAATCTGAGCCAATAATCCCAACACACCTCCATCCTGTATATCTTCCTCCTCTTCCTCACCCTCGCCGAAAGTCCTGGTTCTCTTCGCCCCATCCGCATACGAACCTTCCAGTTCCGCATCAAGCTCTATCTCCTGAGACGGGCTGGTTAAAGATGCAGATCCACCGACATTCCCAGCTGTTGCCTCGGGGTGCACGCTGCCCTGCGAATCCCCAAGCACCGTCGTTTGGGCCGTCGCAGCATTATCAAAGACTGACGACGCGTCCGCGGCCGTGCCTGTAGTAGTCCCTATAACCGAGGTCGCCATACTCATACCGGACACGCCTAAAAAGTTCCCGCCACTAGCACCCCGTCGTCTCGCGACAGCAGCGTGCTGGCTCTGGCGCAGGGCACGGTCGTATTCCTGTGCTTTATCCGCAAGCGCGCTTTCGCGTCGGGGATCAACATGTTGGAAGTGTACGGCTCCTTCGAGACCGCCGACGCCAGCGTGTCGGCGTCTTCCATAGGGATACATGGCGTGTGTTGCTCCGTAGTCGGCCATTCTGGTCAGGTAGAGGGAACCTGATGGGTCTGCAGGAGTCCAATCTGGATTCGCCGCCTGGGTGAAGGTTGAGTATTGCGTGTCACCAACTTCGGGTGCATAAGACGCACCTTGAAATTCAAGAAACTCTTTTCCATTTTGCCTTCATTGGAGAGCATCTTCTTGTCGCGAGTTTGAGTAGGAGCACCAAACTACCACACACATTAGGCGCATTCCAAATCCAAGTGACCAAGACTGGCATATATACCTTGACATTTCCATGTCTCTCAAAGTTAAACTCTGCAAAACTACAAACGTAACCTCTTCCGTCTACATGAACCGAAAATTCACGGAAAAAGTCGATAATGGCCGGTGCACATAGGGGAAGCGAGAACCATAGGACAAATGGTGTCAGCACTACTGACGACAATTCCTGTGCAAAGATGAGAATTTTCATCGCAAACAGTTCTCCAAAGTTCTGGTGGACTTTCTTGCTGTGCAACTTGTCCTTCCATTCGTCAGGCATGTAGTGTGTGTAGGTGATCACTTCCATCATCAGGAGCTCTGGGTCAAACACCTTGTTGTCATCGGGAATCATTCCTCTGGCTACTGCTAGTCCTGCAGTAAACAAGCCTAGATAAAAGACAGCCGTTCGATGGGATGTGATCTCGAACTCGAAGAAGATGTCGGGAGCAATGACAGTTGCAAGAAGAAGAACAGCAGCGAAGGAGCCGGCGATGAACGCGACAAACCTTTCACATAAGAATTAAATCCTGACATTCTGTCATCAACATGAGATGGATAACGTACCGCATAATGAGTGTAACCTTCTCATTGGGGAATTGTCCGATATAGATGTTAGCAACAGGGTAACTCTCATCCAGTCTTCGCCTGAAGAAATGTGGCAATTCATTGAATTCTCGGAATTTCCAGTGCGCAAAGTTCGTGTAACGTCGGCCGCCAATTGACGATGGGTCCTTGTGATACTCCTAAGGAGAGGATGAATGACACATGTCAAAAAGTCTCGAACGTACCCACCTCGAAGTAGCGAAAGAAAGAATACATAAGCAGATAAAGAACAATAAAAGGCGCAAATATTGCGTTGAGAATTCCCATGAAGATGAAACGTCGCTTCAATCTGTAAGACTCAAGTTAGACAATGACATACCAGAAAGAGTTGATTATACCCTTCGATTAGAGTAGCCCGGTGCTTCGACTTCAAGAACACTTTCCTCACTCTCCCATACTCATCAAACAGATATTCCATGAGACAAAATCTGAGATTCCACTCCAATGCTTGCGTCAACATCTTCCCTTTGCCCTGCTCTTCTGCCACAAAACGCTTCAAAAAAGAAGGCAAGGCTATGCGTAGATCAAGGAGTTCCTTATTAAAAAGGGCGATTAAATAGTTCTCTTTCCGGAGTATTCTGTTTGCAATGTCGTGTGCATCAAGCTTAGCGGCCGTAGTATCGTTAGTTTTTCGTGAGTTTTTGGAAGATATTGCAGTAATTGGATTCTCCTCTCTGATAGCTCCTATGCGACGAACAACTTCTGGCCATGATATTGTTTGGATATCAGACTGTGGTGCGTAAGTCTTGTGTCATATTCTAGCATAAAAAACTCACGTCCGGAATTTTGAGGAGATGCGTGTAGAAATTGTACATATCAACCAAGCGCATAACACCGAACACGAAAGCCACTATTTGCCAGATATAGAACACAATGAAGAAGACGAAAAACAACAGAGTGAACCCCGAAAATCTGTCAAACGATTCAACTGGTGTGGAAGCAGCGCGCATCGGTGATCAACTCACCTTGACACACAACGGTCAATTACTACATGTGAGAGTTGGGTTGGCTTGCCATGTCGGATTTTGGAGTAGTCGATGCAACCAAGAAGGAATGTCGAGAACCCTATCACAAACCCTACTGTTCTAAAAGGGAGGATCGTCAGGAATACCAAGGGAGGAGGTAGCGTCACTTACAAAAGATTAAGGCCTCTCGATAGAGCTATACTATACATTCCTTTCCCTTCATAATAATAGTAGACTTCTTGCAAGAAAGAGTCTAGGTTGTAGACATTAACCCAATTCCATAGTGCCTTCTCATAGTCGTCTAGTCCACGTTGAGGGTTCGTCTGTCGATTATATCGAGGTAGAGTGCTAGTGAAGCTCGGCCGGTATGTCTGGAAATCCTCTGGCTCCTCAACCTCGATGTCGACCTCTGATGGTCGAAGTGGTGTAGAAAGACTGGGACCTGTACCTGAACCCGGTGGATTCGGTGGTTCGGAGGGTGGTAACTTCCTCCCGGGCGTAGATTGAAGTGAACGACTCCGTCCAACTTGAGACGAACCCTCTGCTTTGTGCTTGCCTTTAGAACTCGAAGGTTTTCTGGAAGTGGCTTCGATCATGAAACTTTGCGGCGGTCCCTCATCGTCCGAAGAGTCGTGGTGTAGTTTATCTTCCCTGTGAATATTAGGGCGCAGAACATTCATTTCCGAAGCACCTGCATCCCAAGACACTTGTCTCCTGCCCCTTGACTTCGAAGGCGCGTGGCTTATGGTACTTTGGTGGATAGTGTATCGACTGCGGCCAGCTTCTAAATCATCTTCCGACTCCGATCGTTCACCACTACTCCTATTCTCATCCTCTTCCTCCAATAGCGACTGGTTGGCTTGAGAATAGCCCTGATGATTCCTGCTCATTGGGTTGAGCATATTGAGGAAACGAGAACTTGAAGGTCCTGAGGCGAGGAGAGACTGGGACCTATGGAATGAGCGAGAAGCTGAGATATGTCGAGCAGACCGCCCCGCTTTGTCTGACATGGCTCGTGCGACTGCCGCCGCGTCAGTCTGCTGAGCCCAATGTTACAGTTTAAGAACGTGTTGTATCACGTGCAGGACTTCAAAGCTTCAAGTTCGTCAGTGTGACACTGAGATGCCCGACTCGGAGAGATAACGCGCAACGATAAAGGCGGAACTATGTTTGGTGATTGCCACATAAGTAACCGAAGATTATGAATACATGAGTACAGCGTCAACTTGTCAAAATCAAAAATACATCTAACTAATTCCCTTGTTTGAGGACGACGTCTAGACTATTCACTGCGCTCAAGACAGCATTGATTCCAGAGGTAGTGATGTCCACGTCTGTCGCAACTCCCCAGGAGCTACGTTTTTTAGAACCCGCAACTTCATACACCAAATCGACGTAGGAAGCTGCGACAACATCTGTGCCCTCGCCAATGGAATGCTCCGAATATTCGCGAATAGACAGAGAGCCGTCAATCAAGGTGTGCAATGCAGCGAGGACTGACGACAGAGGTCCGTTCCCTACCCCCGTGATGTTCTTGAGCTCGCCCGAAACAACAAAGCCTCCAGTGATCTGTCGACGACCCTGGCTCAATTGTTCGAGCTTGTGAGACGCCAAAACAATTTTGCCAGAAGTAGTGTCGACTTGGAAACCGTATGTTGTCTTGAAAAGTTCCGTCACAGCTCCATACGAGATTTCTCCGCCGTGATCTCTCGCGTGCCTCTGCACAACCTCGAAGAAGGACGATTGGAACTGTCTGGGCAGAACCAGGCCCAGAGAATTCGCGATGGCAGATGATACATCCACCTGACCGGAACGCGCGTTGAATCCAACACTGAGTTTCAGCTCGGGAAGGACACGATCACCAATCGCCCTATTGACTGCACTGAGAACGGCGCGAAGGCCAGAACCCGCAATGTCAGAATCAACGCCAACGCCCCACCACGATTGTGCCGATTTACGATCATTAGCTGGTACCAGTTCCACGTACGAGGCGGCTTTAGAGTCTGTGCCCTCGTTTATCGCGTGTTCGGAGTATTCGCGGATGACCAAGTCAATGTGCAGGTGAGTGCGAAGGGCGTCAAGGAGAGCGGACAAAGGCCCATTACCGTCTCCACGAACAACACGATAGGTGCCATCGACGGAAATTGTACCGTCAAAATGTCGAGTTTCACCCTCGTCTTCACTCGTTTGGGTTTTGGTTTGAATCGGCCTGTGAGTCGAGATCTTGAAATTTCGTAGAGCTAGTCTGCCCCTGTATTTAGAACCTCCAAAGTGGTAGGTCTGCCTGAAGGCGGTGGTTATGTCGTCTACCGTCACTTCTCGCGCCTCGCGATCCGAAATCTCCTGAATGACTTGATAAAACGCAACTTGGAGTTTGCGCGGGAGGTCGAGCTGCATGTGCTGCTTGATCAGGTACGCGATACCACCCTTGCCAGACTGTGAGTTAACGCGGATGACGGCCTCATAATTCTGTCCAAGATCAGCGGGATCGATGGGAAGATAAGGCATGTTCCAATATAAGGGCTCGCCCTTGGCAGCGGCAGCAGCGTGTATGGTTTTCTGCGCCTCGAACCCTTTCTTGATGGCATCCTGATGCGAACCGGAAAATGCAGTGAAGACCAGCTCCCCAGCATAAGGATGTCTCGGGTGAACTGGAAGGTCATTGCACTGGGTAACTGTGTCAATGACTGATTGGATATCGCTGAAGTCCAGGCCGGGAGATATTCCCTGGGTGTAGAAATTGAGGGCCAGAGTAACTAGATCGACGTTGCCTGTCCGTTCACCATTGCCGAAGAAGCAACCCTCAATACGATCACCACCAGCCAGAACACCGAGCTCCGCTGCCGCAGTTCCGGTCCCTTAAAACGTATTGTTAGCATTGATTAAATAGAATGACCAGATCAACTGACCTCTATCGTTGTGTGGATGCAGGCTTACAATAATCTTCTCTCGTTCGGATATCTTGTTACAGAAGTTCTCGATCTAAAAAAAGAGTAAGCTCTCGATTCACAGATAAACAAGAATGACATGCCTGATCAGCATAATGATTAGGTGGCCCGATTTCGACAGTCGCGGGCAAATTGAAAATAATTCGCTCGTCGCCTAGCCCTGCCTTGCCCCAAGCTGTCTTGACCGCCTCACAGATATCCAGAGCAAAGTCAGGTTCACTTTGAGTGAATGTTTCCGGGCTGTACTCGTAGATGAACTTCGTGCCATATTTAGCAGTACACTCCTCGGTCAATTGCCTGACAATCTTGGTGTGTTTGACCGCTAGCTCGATAGTCTGTTCTTTGGAATTGCGGAATACGACGTCCCGGAAAAGCGGTGAGGTAGCATTGTACATATGAAGAATTGCCTGCTTTGATCCGGCAACAGCTTCGATGCTACGCTTGATGAGATCTTCACGGGCAGGAGTCAGAACCTAGTTCACCATGGTATTAATATAGGCACCAGCAGAGGCAATTATACACGAACCTGTATCCAAACGTCGTCCGGTATTTCGTTATTCTCTATCAATCCTCGAACGAAATTGAAGTCGGTGTCACTCGCAGCAGGATATGCAACTTCGATTTGTTTTACACCACACTTGACCAGCTGCCTGAAGAATGTGGTCTTCTGCTCAATCGTCATCGGGTTGGCGAGAGCTTGATTTCCATCCCGTAGATCGGTTGACAGCCAGATTGGTGCTTTGGTAAAAGTCTTCGACGGCCATTGACGATCTTTCAAGTTGATAGGTGTGTAGGATTTATACTTTCGAGAAGGGTTCTCTCTGAATTCTGTGTAGGTACAATAGGTAAGAATGAAAATGCAGAAGACTCACAACATAGGCATGGTTCGGGTATTCAGGAAGGTGATTGAAAGATGGGATGTAAGTGTACTCCATTTTTCGAGTTCGTTAAATAATTTTGTGATCGTGACTCATCGGAGCAAACCTACTTGCAATTGGTGGCGGCCCGTACTTTCGGCAGGTGAAAACCGTGATCCGTACATTAGCCGGGTGATGAATCGATGACAAGGCACAACAAGCCGATTTTGAAGTGCCGTTATTGTGACCCAATTTACCTTATGGCTGGTAGAAATTGTAGTCTTCTGTTACATGGGGATAGCGTGCACGAGCGAAGAAACGGACAGGTGTCTCAATCGGATCTCTTCGGTATTTAACTAATAGTACATGATCACATGGATTTCCTAAAGAGGATGAGAAAAACTGAGAATCCAAGTGAAACTAGCTTCGAGAGATAGATGATCTGATGTCTATCACTCGAGCAGAGATCGAGAAACCTGTCGCC
>JABAJX010019843.1:0-19891 GCA_018221735.1 Termitomyces sp. K1Aa
GTTTTTCCTTGCGTTATCGAGCCCGCTTCTGCCTACGTTCAGCCCGTAGCCTACGTTCAGCCCGTAGCCTACGTTCAGCCCGTAGCCTACGTTCATCCCGTAGCCTACGTTCAGCCCGAAGCCTACATCATGGCTCCGACTGCTGTTCAAGCTGTATTTCACCCCCTTCACCCCCAATTCCGGTAAAGATATGTTCGGACTAGGTAGGTAGGTAGAGACTGTATGTAATATTTCCGGGAGGTCCACGCATGAACAATCGGTCGGAACAATCTTTTGACACGAAAGCACTCATTTTCTAGGAGCCGGCCTATACTGGTAGTATACTTGATTTGTGAGACATTTAAATTGTGATATGGTTCATGTAGTCCATAGGCTTGAGTTACGCAATAACCTGTGATAAAATTGAACACCTCATAAGCGTGTAGGTGTGTTTGCATATTGAAGCAAAAGCTTCACTCCGAAGAGGCTGTATTTTAAATCATGATCTCACTTGGCGTTGCAGCTACGTTTCTCATCGTGGCCTGTTGCGCCTGCGATCGCCAGGTAGAACATGTTGATCAGACTAGTCAACAGTCGAGCGAAGCTCAATTGGTTATGCAATGGAGCAAACAGGAGAAAGAAAGATTCTGAGAATATCTACCGTGAACCTAGGGCTTTCATCCGCGCTTCCGCTGCTCTTGCCCTCCGTTCCCTTTCAACCTTAGCACGCATCTCGGGTGTCAGCCCTGCTACACCTTCGCCAGCACCAGAAAACCCTCCCAGTTTATTGATCGTCGAGTTTGACTGTGGTATCGAAATTTTAGGGCTCTCTTGCAGAGGCGGGGGAGACGACTGTTCTTTTTCTTTTTCTCGCTATCGGGCCTCTCTTTCCCTAACTTTATCTTTCAAACCCTTTCTTCTCTCCTTTTTCTTCTCCTCCTGAACATGTTCCATCTGCCGACTCAACACACTAGGTACACGCCCTACCCCAAGCCAGTCCCACCAGTCTGGATGGGCAGCTGCACAGCGCCTGAAAACATCTCGTATGCCCTTTGAACGCGCTAGATCATATGCAGTCCGTCGCGAACCCTTCGGTAGTGATGTAGGCGCATCAGATGCGTCTGAACGATTACCCCCGTCATCGGCATCATCAGGATTATCGAATTTGGGGTTTGGAACGGGTATCGTAGGGTCTGCACGAGCTTCCTCTAGAAGCCAGTGGGTGACGTCTTCGTGACCTGCCTGTGTGGCGACCTGGAGGATCGTGGCTCTTCCCTCTCCAGTCCATTCAGGTATTCTTGCATCTATGGATCCGATGTTTGGGCTCTCACGTTCCCAGAAAGCTTTCAAAGGCTCGAGACGGCCCTTTACAACCATCTCAAGGAGGCGGGACCATTTCTCTCGCAGTGCCTCCTCTTCTTTCGTCAGTTTCACGGGCTTCGGTTTTTCAGGTTCGGGCGCGGGGGCAGCGGGAACAGGTTTCGGCTTTGGCAGAGACTGCAGATAAGCCTCGTCTTGTTCTCGTAAGACCTCCTCAGTGAAATGTGTGACTTTCACCCTTGTAAGCTCGAGCAAGCAGCGTCCAAGCTCAGATTGTGTCTCGAGATGTCAAGAATTAGCTTAGCCGAAAAAGAAATGGCTGGACAACCTACCGGACGTCGCGTGGGGAAAGGGAATGTCCTAAGGCGTTCGTCTCCTTTTGGTATTACAGCATCGTCATAGCCAAGGAAAATTTTGCGGTTAGATCCACTGGCTCGAATCCAAATTCGCTCGCAGGCATCGATCTCTCCACGCCAGTCTAGTAATAGATTGCGGATGTCCTGTTCAGCGAGTCAGTCGGTAGAAGAAGAAACAAGGAGAACCGCCTCGTACATCACGCAGAGACTGCTCGCCATAACGACGCAGTAATGCACCAGCACTCTTCGCATTTCCTTTGGCATTATCATTCAAAGATTGACTACCTCCCTGCTTTCTTCGTGCTGAGTAGGTGGTTGTTACTGATTAGAAAATCGTAAGACTCATCTGAAAACGCACTAGTATAACGATGGAAAGTTTTATGGCGCAGGACCTCTGTGCCGGCTTTCGGTTTGGGTGGTTTCTTTTTGCCGCTTTCCCCCGCTTCATCCTCATTCTGTGATTCCCGGCTCACCCGCACGATTGCTCCAGCAAAATGCCCCCCTGCAACCATGAACATAGCCCATGTTCGTCCTTCCGGGCTATGTTGCATATCCCGTAATTCGTCTAGATACTTCGAAGCATCTTTGGGATCGGAGTAGAGAGCTTTGTATACACCAATCTGTGTAGATGGAGGAGAGTGGAACCATGTAAGAGCAGTTTGAGGGGCGTTGGGTATTCGGTCTTCGTCGGGGGACGATGGTCTAGCTTTTTGTTTCGCTCTGTTAACGAGATTATTGACAGCATCGGATTCAGAAGAGTCCTCGTCGTCAGAAGACTCGGAGCCAGAGAGCGAATCGTCGAGGGCTGTATGCAATCAGTGTAAAAAGAAAACGCGGAAAAAAACACAACAAACCATCGACTAATTGAGTAAATGCAGACTCTGTGACTGGTTTCCCGCCCTCGAGACGCGTCTTGACGTTGTATCGATGCCAGTCAGATCGGAAATGCGCACGCTGATCTTCTAGGGCAATAAAAATAGCTCCTTGGCATATATTGCATGTCCGTGGTCCGCTAGATGTAGGAACTTCAGGAGGTTCAGGTGACGTAGGTTTTGAGGGCTTTGATGTGTTGATTAGATTTCGTGGTGTCAGAGTATCGAGAAGATCCAGAGGAATTGAGTAGACGTGATATTGAGACATTAGGGGTATCTTGCGTAAGAGGCGGAGATAGTAATTCGTTAGTCTTCCCTTTAAACAGGTTTTATAGATGATAGTGAATTTCTGTACCTCCGTGGGATCAATGTACCGAGTCAAATGAAGTCGAGATGTGTCATAAAACAGTTACGCTCGGATCTCACACAAGCGGAAACCGGAGATCACGACATCATGATAATATCATCAGTATTGCCACTGACGAAAAGGTTTCTGACCACGTTAACATTCCACGTCGACGCGACTTGTATTCAGCCTTTATCCAGTCAATGATCTCCTCCGCTTTTGCAGAACGTCCACTCAAGAAGTTGGTCTTGTTTGATGTCGATGGCACGCTCACGCCTGCACGTCAGGTACGCGATCGACTCAGCAGTTCCAGGCTGTATCTTGACTCTCTGCGTGTCAGCATGTATCGAATGAGATGGTTGAAACTTTACGCGATTTGAGGAAAAAGGCAGTCATTGGTTTCGTTGGTGGTTCAGATCTTGCCAAAATCTCTGAGCAACTTGTAGACAATGGAGGCAATGGTGAATTCTGCTGTTACTTTTTTGTGTCGCGTTCCTTGATTAGCTCTAATAGTTGTGGATGACTTTGACTATGCATTTGCGGAAAATGGTCTCACGGCTTACAAGCTTGGCAAACAACTTGCATCTCAATCCTTTATCAAGTTTCTTGGCGAGGAGAAATATAAGAAGTTGGCTAACTTCGTACTCCATTACATTGCCGATCTAGACATTCCTATCAAGCGGTTTGTAACCATTTCGTTGCATTCGCATATTGCCCCTGACTATTCTGCCCTTCATCAACATTAGTGGCACCTTCATAGAATTCAGAAATGGAATGGTCAATGTGAGCCCTATTGGCCGTAATGCAACGTACCAGCAATCTTTTGCGTTTATCGAATATTTTACTCACATCGATTCCACAGCATTGCTGAGCGCCTCGAGTTTCAAGATTATGACAAGGTCTGCATGAGGACCGAATTTCTGCCTATCGCATTCTAATATCTGATGTAGGTGCACGGAATCAGAGCAGCCTTCGTCAAAGTCCTCGAAGAGAGGTTTGCTGATTATGGCTTGACCTTTGCCATTGGTGGTCAGATATCCTTTGACGTCTTCCCTCATGGCTGGGACAAGACTTATGCATTAAGGCACGTAGAAGACGAGGAATTCGAAGAAATTCATTTCTTCGGAGACAAGACCTACAAGGTTAGATATCAGTATGTTATCCAAACGCTGTACGATTTACTGAGACAAACGCTGCAGGGAGGAAATGATTATGAGATCTTCACTGACACACGTACTATAGGACACTCTGTGAACAGTCCCGAGGACACTATTCGGATCCTCAAGGAACTATTTCCTTCAAGTTGAAGAGGCACGAAGGGCTAATGCACAAACCATCTGTAGAAATATAATTTCTTTAAGAAAAATGTATATCCAAAAGTTACCGAATCAAAAATACAATTTTCTGAACAGCCTAAGACCATTTCACGATGTGTGGGGTACAGAGGAGGGTTATCTTACTGACCAGGTCCCAATGGAAACGTTCAGTTCATCGTGAGTGTTGGACGGTCGAACTCCTGTAAGTTTGACCCGTCACGGTGCAAATGTATGCTTGCACAATCAATTCTCACGCTGTATGGAGAATTCAATTCTCTTGTATGGGCCACGATCGTCACTCGTCTTCTCGTCTTTTGCTTGGCATGCACAAAGAAAGTGCTTCTCTGTACTCCTCCCTGACGCCATTGCGTCAATATCCTCCTTGTGCTCTCTAGTGGGCTAGTCACTCTGTTACCCGGCTTGCCGCGGACTCTCGTGCTTGGGTGGTTCCGCGACGCACACTCCAGACACAACCGATTAATTACCAATGGATCTCATGCTATCTCATTATATACCGCGCAGACCACCAGGATTTGGATCAGCGACTCCGCGAGAAGTGCAGATCCCATTCTTCGTACTTGTTTCAATCCGAGCTCATGCATGTGGTTATTATAGCTTGTTGACTACCTGAACGAATTCATTGTAGGACAGGAGAATGCAAAAAAGGTCCTTTCTGTAGCGGAGTCGCACTCTGCAAACACTCAATGCTAAATCTGCCTTGTCATCTCTTACCAAGGTTTCTAACCCAATGTTGATAATTGGCTGAATTGCTCCTGAAGGGTGTTTAATCACTATAATCGTGTCTGTGCAAACCTCCAGCACATGGAACCTCAGGAATCTGGACAAGCATGGAAAGTGAAATCGCTACTGATCCACTGGAAACTGGTACATTTTTCTCAACTTTACACGTCAAATTGGATCTGGATGAATCTACTCAGCTGATGGTGTTTCTCCGGCCGATGTTCGTTCTACACGACCGCGATGGTCAGCCTGCAAATATCCAGATGCGGCCACAACTACATAATAAATATTTTGAGAAAGGTTATGTACCAATCCTCTTCTGATGCACTGACAGGGAGTTCGTGTACATCGAAGAGTCGGGGATGCGCTCCGAGCACGCTACGATTTTACATATAATACACTAAAAACGAAACTACTGATGTCCGTTCATCTTACCATTAGTTATTCCAGTCGAGCGGGACTTTAGTTCAGTAAGATACTTGTCGGCCTTTCCAAGCATCCAGATCGGGAAGGAGAACTTGAAATTAGGGTATGCAATGGCACAGGTTTTGTTGAAAACCCCCTCTATTGCTTCTTGCGGCCATGAACCGTCCTTTGGTAAAAATAAGATTGGTGTGACATAATGTGTCGTTGAGGGACTTACAGGTCGTTGGCGTGACATGACGAGTTTGACACCACGTTCGATGGGCTCTGGGTAAGGGTATCTGGCATACATGAGAGACATCACGGCCCAGCACGTCTGCACGGATTGTGACTCGGCATGTTCAACCCATTCCATTCGTTCGCAGGACTAGCGTATCTCACTCAGGAGAGAAATCCAACGAATCAGACGACACATACCAAGTAACTTTCTCCCCAACCACCGTCTGCTCTCTGTTTGCTTATGAGGAATTCACAAGCTCTTCTAGCTCTTTCGCTTGTTTCATAGGTCTCTCCAACCAAAGAAAGGCTCTCGAGGGCGAATTGAGTTGCATAGGTGAAGCAGATACCCCAAGATCCCAACCAGCCTCCGTGAGGATATTGGGCTTCATGGAGGTATTTGATCGCGTTACGGATAGTTTTACTAAATGATCAAGGTCAGCTGAGGACGAGTGCATTGACATGATGTACGAACTCGATATCAGTCTTTCGGTAATGTGGGTAGTGTTTGCGGAAAATAGAGAGTGCCGTAATAACCGAGGTAGTACACTCGGGATAACAATACTCTGTCATAATATCACCTACAATCTTGAATGAGATTGTGTTGGAGAATCAGAATGAAAAAATAGTTAACCAAAAACTTCGGCCGGGTTCAACCATTCCAGCCATTTAGGGCCACGGATGAGCTCATAGCTTGCAAAGCCACCATTGGGGTTTTGCAAAGTCAACAGCACATCGATAGCATCGCACATACGACGCTCCGAGACGAGCTTTGGCGTAAAGCTGGAATTGCTGTCAAATAACTATTGACCAAAGGAGAAGGAGACACGTACTCAAGCTGGTTCTGAAGATACAAGACAGCTTTGAGGCCCTCACCAGTACAGTCACTGACTGTATACCCTTGTTCTTTCGTACTGTAAGAGCTCACATCAGGCTGCATGACAACAAGGAACCGGATAATCTTACCTAAAACCCCACGCACCCTTGGTTGTGTGACGATAGGATGTGTGATAATGTTTAGGATCCTCTCGAATCTGAGCATCGTCAAGCCACTCTAACGCTTTCAAAAGGCTCTCTTTGTTTTCTTCTTCGTATGCTAGTCCAGTCTCCACAAGCGCCTGGGTGATAAACCCAATATCCCAGAGTTGACTCCCATTCGTTCCACAGGCCATCATACCATCTTTTCCGATCCACATGAAATCGTGACGCTTGATCTCATGCTGCTTATAAGCATCGCTTTCCTGTCCTTCTCGATGCACACGGGCAATTAGATTGAACATTTTGGAAACGGGGCCAAGAGTTTGATAGCTTGTATTTTCGTCTTCAAGAATGATGAGTTCGTAAGCCCTTTCGACGCCTGCATTACGGAGAGGAGGGATAACGCAGTGCTCGTAGTTTGTCAACACGACGTTGATAGCGTCGAAAAAGTGAGAGTGAGGGGCATATAGATCAGCTTTGCAGACGTTGTTGCGTTGATCAGGCCAGTAAATAGAGTAATAATCTTGAGGGTAGAGTTCCTGACATAACACTTCAAAATGATGTTAGCAATCTTATGAACGTTTCAGCGTACCTGTCGAAGAGCTAGAATTAAATCGTTTTCCTCCATCTTGAACCTGACTCCATAGAGGTAACTCATTGGAACGTAGACTGTTCTTGTATGTATCCACCAACGGTGAGGGTGGAATGGAATCCAGTCCGGAAGAAGCCTGCGGAGATGACATTCCAGATGTTACTTCAGATGCTACAGTCCCCAAGTGACATACCAAAGTTCGGGAGGAACGGGGTTGTTTCCTTCCCAGTCATAGACGTTGAGGATAGACAACCAAAACTTTCCCCATGCAGGAATAGCACAAGCGCCACCTTGGAGCAATTAAACGAGTTACATGCGCTAAAAACACGTGAAACAAACCTAGTTTGTGCAGAGTCGCGCGCGCTCTGACCATTACAGGATGATCAGCCTCGACACCGAGAACGCGTAGAGCGGCGTAGTTCAATCCAGTCCCAAATACAGTTGAAATACCCTCTACGTGGCTGGACAAACTTCAATCAAGACAATAAACTCAACCAGAATACAACGAACTAACATGCCCCAACCACCGTCTTCCGGGTGGGCACGATTCATGACGTAGCGTATCATTTCTAGGCGCTCTTGTTCTGTGAAAGTCATTCCAGAGACATAGGATCCAATTACGAATCCAGGAAGAAGGAACATGGGGCCACCATATTCCCCTGCCCAATGACCGTCGTGAGACTGTAGGTGCTTGTAGAACGTGTAACCATTTCGCGCAGCTTCAAGAGGTGTTTTTGCTGGAGGAAGAGAGGGAAGGTTCTATGCGTTCTTTGAGATGAAATGAACAGAAAACTTGGTCAAGATCGTACAAGCTCCAATCCCAGCCAAAACTTGTCTACTGAATTCTGAGGCCATGCTTCACATTCCTTGTCTGTCTTGAGGTAATGCCATGTATGACGACCACCGTCATTAACGAGAAGCCTCCATCGAGAGTAGTCTGTGAACGGTTTGGAGATGTCCTCTGGGATTTGGATTGGGTTATACATCGAAGAGCGGGAACATCATGCAAAGCCCTCGATCGTTCGATTCTAAATTATTGACCCATTTGGAAATGGAAACAATGTGGACCTTGATAAGCAAACACGGGCAAACATCGGCGTCCGTCCAGCCATGTCGTTTCGAGATCTAAACGTGGTTATTATCGAGACCGGCAGGACAAATGTACGCGCAGGGCTTGGTTTACACGATCTCCTCAAGATTCCATCCGTTGTATGTACATTTAATATTACAAGAAACCCATTTCTAATGAACTAGACGTTCAGGAAACCCTTGCACGCGTTGGTTTGCGAAGAAACGCGTCAGGCGAGCACCTGAATAAGTCACTGCAACCCATTGTTCCTGGAGAAAATGGACACAAGAAACTCAATGGAAATTCGAGTCGCGTATCGTCCCTACCACAGCACTCTGAACCCAATGCTTCTGTAAACGATTATCTGGTTGGCTCTGCTCTTGATGAAGCCATCGCTGCAGGGCAGGACGTCTCTATCTCTTGGCCTTTTGCAGACGGTGATGTGCGCGACTGGACACAGGCCGAGGCAATCTGGTATGTCGTTATGATCATGGGAAGGCTATATCGTTCAATCGTTTGCAGGAAATATCTACTGTTTGACCAATTGCAACGGAGACGTGTTCAAAACGAGTCTCCTGTGATGTTGTCTATATTTTCCGGGCTCGCAAGAAGCACGTACGAGAGAATCTGTCAGATATTCTTCGAACGTTTCAATAGTGCTGGTCTGGCCATCATTGAGCGACCTGTTGCGCAGATGTATTCCGCAAACAGCCTTAATGGTGTTGTGGTAGACATTGACGAGGATAAAACTGACATAACGCCTATTTCTGATGGAATCACGCTCCATAATACACGAACGACCATTCCGATAGGGATACGCGATTGCCAAAACTACCTCGCACATCTACTGAAATCCAACCAGTCTGTTGTGTCGACACTTTCTCCTCCCGAAAACCCTCTAGATCCCGAGACGCTTCACGCGACATTACTAGAATTTGTCAAACAACTCTGCCATGAAGATCATGTCAAAGTCCCATCGGATGGTGAAACAGTAGTGGTAGAGGATGACGGTGTGACGGACATTGCGGCTATTGTTATGGCAGGCAAGGAGAAGGCTGTTATCGAAAGTGGCATGAAAAAGAAGGCAAACGCAAAAGCATCGGCTGCAGAGCAAGCGCGTGCCCGCGAAATTGAGGCCCTGGACCTTCTTACTGTCCAATTCCGCGAACATTCGTTGACTGTGGGCAAAGAGAGGCACCGCTTGTGTGAACCTTTGTTCGACCCGAGAGTGTTGAAAGGGGTCCCCGGAATCTCTTCTATCCCGAACACATCGCCTTTACTGCCTTTACAGGAAGCGGTTGGAACTGCAGTGGGGCAGGTGGACGTTGATTTGCGGCAGTCGCTTTGGGCGGGCCTTTTTGTCACCGGAACTCTCACAAGACATGTCAAAGGTGCGTTCTGTTGGAGAACTGCTGGCATTATGTTGACGACAATTCGCATGAACAGGGATTGGAATTGCGCTTCAATCTCGGGTGGCGCCCTTTGTCGTGACACCAGACTTGCAAACGGACGTGCAGCCTCGGTATGCTCGCATCTTGAATGTACCGGAGTTTTATCCGGAGTATCGAGACGTCGGAAACGGCCTAGCTTGTTTCTTGGGGTCAAGCATAGCAGCAAAGGTGAGTACCAACCATATTTCAAGAACTCAACCGAACGTTTTTGTTTCAGATCGTCTTTAACGACAACGGTGGAAGGAGTTATGTCTCCAAAGCGGACTACTCAGCACACGGTCCTCACTCCATAATAGAGATGTCTCCTGCACTGTTGTGATATTTCAATGCATTTTGTTTGTTTTCCCGTGCATTTTTTTTACTTATCCAAGTCAACGAACGTCGGATCGTCTCATGAGTGCATACATCATATTCAAACATAATGTAGCGGATAGAGTACATAATGGGATGTGACAGACTCATGCGGCGATGCCCTCGGCGAAGTTAAGGAGATCAGAGTCACCTGGGTCAGTGACGGTCATGACACTATAACCCTTTAGTCAGACTTGCATATTATCCAAATGGAAGCGAAAAAACCCACCCGACACGGAAGAGTTTACCAGCCGCTGTGCCAAGGGCGACGTTGGTACCGGCAAAGTGATGCACGGTGGTTTTTGACAACATGGCGTAGTACTCCAACTCAGATTTACGGAGAGGGGGGCAGTTACCAGCGATCAAGACGAGCTTGGCTAACGAGAAACAAAACAAATTCATCAGCCAAAGGGACCTTCTCAGCCTCACGCTCCAGTCCCCGAGAGGTTTTGAATCGAACGCTCACCTTTGCCGTTGCGCATCTGCTTGAGGGCAGACTTGTAACCAAGGCTGTACTTGCCCGACTTGACGACGAGGGCAAGTCTGGCCGAGATGGACTCGGAGGACTTTGCTGCCTTGGATTTTTTAGTGGGGGCCATTGATTTTGTCGGTGTTGGTGGCGGCGGTGAGCTTGAGGATGGCGATGGCGATGGCGCTGCAAAATTTGCCCAATCAATCTCTTCTTCCGGATGTCTGTATAGTTACAACGATAAGGTTCAGTCTCCGAAGGGGGCACGTGATTGGCGCGTTATCCGTCACGCGTACCAGTCAATGGCATAGAATCAGATGCTCATTAAGTATTACTGGCTTGTTCTGTTAGCAAGTTGATGTGGGCACTCGCGATAACTTGACGATGAACTCCACTGAAATGTAGATTATTCGTGAAAGATTACACGCGGGTTGTATATATAACTTTATCACATCATCAAATCCGGATTTCAGACGAGATTGGTCCCCTTGGTATTTTACAGTAATACAGTAGATGAGACGGATCAGCTTCGGTGTTGATAGATCTGGAAGTCAGTCCTAAATCACCATGTCTCTCCATCAAAACGTTCCAAGACGGCAGAAGCATCCTCCACATCTTTCTGTGCCTTCTTTCTCATGTAGAAGATGGGACAATCTTTGCTTGTACATAGAACATCCTGCACAGCATAAGGAGTCAGATGCACTGCATTTACACGGCGCGATCAAGAGATCGACTTGCCTGATGTAGAGAGCCTTGGCACCTCTGACATTGTGTCCACAGTCGTGAAAAGCGCACTTGAAGTTCCGAGGTAGTCATGACCTGTTTCTGGTATAGTTCTCCCATCCTTGATCTACAATTGTTACACACAGCGCCATCTTTTGAAGTTTCTGATGAGAAAAACATAGGCTCGCGCTGAACAAGTTCTAGCTCACTTTTCACGCTATTATTAGCCCGTAGTGGAGTTTTGCACCCAAGGCAGGTAACAGTCTTCACTGCAAATTTCATCAAACCGCCGACTGTTGGTGTTGCTATTTGTATAGTCCGCGTGTGGTCACCAGAGACTATCCGAGCGTCAGGAGATGATGGAAAGACAATAAATAATACCACTCACGGAGAGATGTAGCCTTCTCGCCCAGAATGGGTTCGAAGATCCTCATCAGGGGTTTCGAAAGTTGATTTTCTAGATAGTATTTTGTATCAATGGGTAAGTTGTTCTCGAGTACGTATAAGGGATCTTCGGATTTCTCATACGCCGCTGCACCTGATGATGAAAAGTCAGAGCTTGTTTTCAGAGAAGGGATTTACGTTATCAACCTTTAATCCCCTTGATGATGACATAGGCAACGCGATCTCCCAGGGCAGGAGCAGAACCAGCGTCTCGCTGTTTCATCCTTTCTGCCAACTCTACATGGGCTTGTTTCGCAGCATAATCTGGATTGTCATGATCAGCAGTGCGACATGAACGGATTTTGTCGAGAAACTGACCACTCTTCGCGAGCGCCTTGGTTATCACAAGCTGTGACATATCAATTTTATTTTGCAGAAGATCTGAGATCGTTTGCTTGGTATACCTAGTTTTACGTGAGCAAACGCAGCCTAGCAGATTCAACAAGAACATACTCCTCGGCGCCCTTCACGTCTCTATTAATTAACATCTTGTGCAAACACGTCTCGATAACAGTGGAGACGAGTCGACAATTGTCTCTTCGCACAGTTTCAATGCCCTTCGCATCCATCTTGTCATATTTATCAGCCCGCGTCCAATAAAGTCCTGCATAACGCTTCTTGCTGATGAGCAAATACGGAAAATATACTTTCTCAAATTCCAGCTTGATAGGTTTTACGAATTTAGTTGTCACAAATTCGGCGGCTTCTTGTCCTGGATGAACCAACAAGAATGATCGGAGATTATATTTATATATTGGGGAACCATAATCTTACCCAGAGCCATGACAGTGGGGAGATCTGTAGGTCCAAATCTGACCATGACAGAGTCTGTGTCACCATAGACAACTTCAGCGTTGTGCGAACGGCCATTGGCAATACAATATTCCGCCTCTACTTCCTGTATGATAGATTGAGATGAAACGTGTGATAACAATACAGATGGAAAGTGAGTCGACGAACTTGTTTAGTCTTCTCAATCATTTGTCGTCCATAAGACGTAACGCTAGAAGAAATAGCTAAACAAGGCAGCTTGCCGATCGTGGCACCTGTGAAACCATATACAGAATTGGCACTGATCTGTTGAAACTCAAATCAGAACATTTGCTGAACCAGAATCATCTATCAATGATAACCTTTAATGCTAACTGACGGCCATCCAGCACAGCTCGTTTGAATGGATCTTTCTCACTCTTCAGATCAGCCTTGGCTCGTTTACGCGCAGATATCAGATCTTCGAGAACCGTTGGGAGGAGACCCTTCCGTTTTGACGATGTCACGAACAAATCTACCACAATCTCTGTGAACAGCTGGCCCAAAAGTAACCAGTAGATGGACATACCGTTGTTGGGAGTCTGGATATAATCAACATCCTTGACAAGTTTAAGACGGTCGATCGTCGGTTTGTCCAAAAGTGTCGTATAGCACAGGTTGTGGGCCATCATGATTGAAGGATACAGGGAGCTGAAATCAAGAGTCGCAATGGGAACGTCATAGTAACCTTTCTTGGGTTCTATGACAGTGGCACCCTCATATTGTTCGTCGGAACCTGTCAGAGTCTTTTAGCGACCCAAGACACTCAGAATCATTGTCTGCGCTTACCTTCTCCTTTGAGTGCAGGAACGACATAGCCGTCGGCATTAGCTTTGCGGAACAATTGCGAGAGGACCTTGATCGATTGGCCCCTAGAAAGCAAATAGTTAAATGGAACGCCTGTGACGCGGGCCATTTCGATGTAATTGACGAGACACATAAGCTTGTCTAGCAACCGTTGAGGTAGATATGCGTCCTGAACAGAGAGTCAGGACATTCCAGTCTGCTGGATGCGGAAGAACCGACCTTGAGACAATAGACAGCGAGGCGTCGCCGTGATTCCGGGGTACCGTTTTGAAGCTCTGTAATGACGGAATGATGCACATCTTCTTTCTGTTCACCGAGAAATTGGGCGCAGACAGAGTTGAGCGTGTAACTCCTCAATTTGTGTTCTCGCTGCATGAACTGTAAGACGTCCAGTTGCAGACGTCCGTCTAGAATCGTCTCCTTGGAATCACGTTGACCATATGCCTTAGAAGAGAAATGTGTATTCTTGACTTCTGTTTTGCCATCTAAGGATCGGGAACGGCATCAGAAATTGACTGTTACAAGCAAGCAAGCAGACAAACTCCTCAATCTTCCGAGGAACGGAAATTTGCTCGCTTTTAAGGCTTTAGCCCTGTCAATGAGGTAAGGAAAATCAAATCCTGCGATGTTGTACCCGATGACAACGTCAGGATCGACTTCCTCTACGAAGTCACGCCACGCTTGAAGCAATTCAGCTTCATCGTTGAAAGACAGGACCTGTGAGCCGACAATATGGGAGCAGGTGTTGAGAGTAAAGATGTTGCGAATAAACGGCGTTTGTTCCCCTAAATCAAGGCATCTCAATACCAGATTCAACGATAATGAATACAAACGGACCCTGGCGTGTCACCATGTTCGCGATTTGAATAACAGGATCCGTTTGAGGTTCAGGGAAGACGCCCTTCCGGCCTGCGCACTCGATATCAAAGCTCAAAATTCTGAGAGGAGCTATTGTTGACCAGGCTCCTTCTGGTGCATGCGATATAAAGTCATCCCATCTGGACAATTGAGAACAAAATTCAAAATCCAAGGCTTCAAGGCCCCATACCTGACATTCATTTCAATCTGGCAATGAGACCTCTTTTTATCACCGGAGAGTAGCTGGTATTTCCCTGCTGGGACCTCTATCCAATTCATACCAACGACCTAACCTCAACATGTAAGAAATGCAACAGAGCCATAATTGGTTTGCTTTTCGTACCTTGGCATCTATCATAAATCGCAATGTGTACCCGATGTTGCTCTCAAAAGTCGCCACCACATCTGAGAATAGACCTCGGAAATGACATTCTCCACGCTCAAAGACGCGTAATTACCATTCAGTTTATCAGAATGAGGACTGCGCAGTACTTTTGGGGGTACTCATCTCGAACTTTGGGCAGACTACGGGGGTCTGCAATGGTAATCTTCAAGAATGGTACCCAGTCGTCTCCCCGGTATCCCCAAAGGCTGCGCTTTTCAACATATTCTATTCTCACAACAGGTTCGCCTGCTACCAGATTCTAGAAAGAGTCAGGCAAGGTAGGTTCTCGAGATCGGTACGTCACGAACATTGAGATCCTGCCGAAATGGGATGACATCCTCTTTATCAAAGCCACGCGGAACGGCAATGTAGAAATAGGGTAAGAAGTCTGTAATGTGAGCCAATACACTGTGACCAGCCTGAGGGATTGGTATGAGCGCTTGGTTACTGAGGGGGTTGAAATATACCTCTGTCACACCGAACATTCTCAACTTTGTTGGCCCACCAGCCTCCAGTGATTCCTCAACATCGATTTGTTGAAACACTTGGGATAATCAGCCTTTCTATAAATTAAAGACAAGAAGGGCAAACCGATTTTTTCCGTCTTGTCGTTCAATGGTGCGAGATACGGTCTGGCCCAACTGTCGGAGCCACCTTCGGCGACTGCACAAACCCATGTACTCAGTACATGTTTCTTATCAAAACAAGTGAATCTCACTGTTTCCATCTCCAGCCTCATCCTTTATCCTTTGTAAGACGTCGGCAAACGAAGAGTCTGTACCCTGCGAGCCTTTACCCTGCGAGCCTTGGAAAGATGCCGAAGGTCCAAGCTTACGGCGCTTCGTTGCAGGTCCAGAAGTTGCATCTGTTTTTGTCCTGACATACGAAATGAGAAATTGCTCGGTCTGACGCGTTACTACACGTACCGGACGCGAGAGAGTGGTTTGGTGTTCTCCTTCGAAAGAGATGATGATGCAGGCATGATTAATTATCAGAGGAGGATGGTTCGCGGTGAATAGCTGTTTTGCGTCTAAATGACTGGAGAAAGAGGAAGCTCTGGTTAGAAGGAGCGTTGACTATGAAATCAAGTTGGCCCGGGTGCCAAATCACTTGCCTCGGCGCGTTGTTTGGCTCCGCTTGGTATTTCGTTGAGTCGGGGACCGTGTTATTTAATTGTGACACTCTCACGGTCGTGTTGGATGGAATAAATTCAATCATCGGCTGCTCTTGACCTCCGGTGCACAATCTTCATCTAATGTTAGATGGAGATGGCGATTCTTGATTGGATGCCGCGCAGTATTCAATGGGCAGATTTCGCAGTCTTCGTGAGTCCGACTCGCAAAGATCTGGAGCTCACATCAGCATCACTCTGCCATCATGATCAAGAACCCTTGAAACAGTTCAACGAGTTCACTTATATTCCTCAAACGACCAGTGCTCTGAGCCACAAAACTCCTCCTTCCACTGGTACCCTTCGACAATCTCTCTCATTTCTCCTTCTACATACTTTTACTTGACACTCCGATATCATGATTGACAGCAAACCCGAGGAAGTGCGACCTAATCTCGCCTCCAGAATATTCAGTCTCAATTGATACTGACCCAAAGACCCAGATGTATAATGGATCCCAGCCCCAATTGCAATCACCTGCTCCGAATCAAAGTTTAAACGCTATGGCTCAACTCGGTGACCAATATCGAGCTGCTCGTATGCGATTTCACTTTGGTTGAATCCGGGCCTCTATAATCTAATATATCCTCTAGAATGGGCGAAGTGTGCACAGGGTAATCATGCTGTCCAGACAAAATATGGCGTGTGTGGGATCATCACAGCAGTGGTGAGTATCACTCAGGCTGGCGGGACCTCGAATTGAGAGATATCTGCTTGACTGTTTCTTTTGTCGTCCCACTTAGGCGTGCTTTCCGATCGGGCTGATCTGCTTATTGTAAGTGAAATCATCATGCCTACTATCTTTTGCCAACCTCTGACTAAAACTTCGCTCACCTCAGTATGGATAAAGAGGAAGTTTGCAAAATATGTGGTGAAGTGGTGTCAAAATCGTCGAAGTGATTTTCAAAGAGTTTAAATAGGTTCTTTGTACTTCCTAGTAGTAATCCGTACTCCCTCGGTCTCTCTGCTTCACCAAGTGGTGTAATTTGGTTACCCATGGGCCGGTACACATCAAAAGTGGTCCCATATTGATATGTGGCATAGTACTGTATGCATTTTGATCTTCCATTACAAGCTCTCTCAACTATGTTTTTGCCTACCTTTATTTGCATACTACTAGTACATTCCTCACCACAAATTCACGACGAGTCTACCTTACGGGTCTGATAAAATGTAACTTGTAAGCACTGTAATCCGATCACCAGCGTTGCAACTCCCTCAATGCCGTCGATTTCTCAAGTTGTCAGTAGATATATAGCCACAAACCGGTCAATACATATATTAGTTATGCTGAAGGCATAGCATAGTCAAGGTATAAATATGTAAGGTATACGATATTCGTCCTAAGTATTAGTAATTACAAAAACGTCCGTTCCGTTTTCCGTCCTTGGATTAATGGATTCCTTCGAACTTCTAACGCGTTGAATCAGGGTCCCTGTCTATCTGCCACAAATTGATCCCTCAACATCATAATTGGCCATCCGAGGCGCTCCAGCATTCGCCCAATGAGTGAGGATTTATTTTCAGTGGGCCGGCCCAGTTCAAATTGAACTGTGCCGATCAACCAACAAGTAAAGACGGTCAATGGGATAGCTACGGCCAGATAGTGTAACATTGTGCCGTTCGTTCCGGGGTTGATTTCTCCAACATTCATTCCGAAAATTCCCTGAAATATGGGTGAGAGAGAGAGAAACAACGTCTAAGATAAAGGATGTACAGCAACAAGGGAGGCAGGAAGGAAGAACATGGAAAGATAGGCAATCTGTTTCATTGCTATGCAGTCATGAATTTATGAAGTGGTAAATGGACATGGTGGAAACGTACCAGCACTGTCTTTCAAGGCGGCCTCAGTGAGTTTTTGCATATGCCGACTGTCTTGAATGTTGACGCTGCTGAAACCCTAAAGAACCAAGCCATTAAACATCAAAATATCTGGGCTGTATTAAGCCACTCACCAGGTTCATTACATTCTTGAGTCGTTTCATCTGCATTGAACGCGCCATATCGAGGCGTTTAATATCATTGAGCAAGTTGTTGCACTCCATCTTCATGAGCGCTTTTGAATGTTCGCGAAATTCCAGTGAATAACGTGAATTATCGAGCCCTGGATATGGTGACTTTCGCACAAAAACGACAGTTTTGCGAAAGTCCTCGAGCAGAGAACCATAATGCAGAAGATGAGCTTGAATGACATGGAGTTCTTGAGTGAAGTTGAGATCATTTGAGGATATGACACGGGATTCCTGATAGGGTCAGACTGATTCACGAAGAAGGGAGGAGAGACGCTTACAACCCAACAGATGTGTGCATAGAGCACTTCCAGTGTTTCATCCCATGCATACAGCGCATACCATAGGAGAGACAGAAAGACAAAGGTTGGATCATCTTGCTCTGTAAACATATTGCTCCAATAGACAGAATGCCTGACGGCATTCAAGCGTGAATGAAGAGATTGAGCGGTAGTGGAATGATGCTCCCGGCTGGGGTGGTATGAGATAATGGTGCTATTATTGTGTGAGCGGACCATGTGAAGTGCAAGGAGGTCAGGTAGGAGGATGCTGTCACCTAATAATCAACTGAGTTTGTATCATTTTTGGCTGAAATGCAAGATAACCGACTGGACCGGATAAACAAGGGTGCTTGGGTGTCAATGACTTGCTGATCTGTCCCGGCAAGTGGTGGTAGGCGGCTAAATGTACTTGCGGCGGAAGTGGTTGGCATTGAAGATGCAGCGTCTGAGGTTTGCATGGTGCGTATAAAAGTGAGGGATATTGTGATATCTCGAAGGGGGTCAGTCGGTTAGTAGTACTAGTGGTGAAGGTGGCAATACGTACGATCACTATGGCCTGATTTAACTTCCTCCTGGTATCTAGAAGGGATCCATCCAATCGAAGAAGAGAAATAGAATGGTTCGATGTTGTATCTGACAAAGATGGTGAATGATGTTCAAAGTAACAAATTAGCAAGCCTAACTTCGTGCCAAGCATTTGAAGCACTGGTCCTGAGAGATTCTCTAGAAACATGGCTCGAAGTCGAGTGCCTTGAGGTCGCTGTATCTAAATGAGTGATACTGTTCAGCCACCCAACGAAGATTGAGGGCTCTCACAGGTTTCATCATAAACTCCCAATGGGCATCCTTACTTCTCGGAGGGACTTCCACACTCTTTGGCATAGCAAATTGTCCCTTCTGGTCAACGTCGACATAATGTATGGTGCAAATCTCATTTGTTTTCTCAATGATCTTGGAAATTCTGCTGCGTTTCTGTTGTTCGCGCGTCCAGTTAGGAAAATGGGATTGTGGATATTGAGACCAACATCCACAACAGTCTGCTGGTTCTCTGTGTTCACATAGTTGTGTAGGAAGTGCGGGTCTATGGTCGACGAGTTGTTCAGAATCTATCTGTATTAAGTGAGTATAAGAATATGGTTTTCTGAGGTAACGACAAAATTTTTACTGGATCATGAAGATCAAGAAAGGGCCAGGGACCTGTATAACGAATATGCAATCAGTGTGTTCGGCAGTAAAGTCATTTCCAATTCACCAGAAGGGGCGGCATGTCGATGGCTCGGTGCAGGGATTCGTGGAGGCATATTTTCGCCAAGTGGGGGCATGATACTACTCCAGTATGTTTGCTCCATCGTCACTGAGCGTGATGGTCTCTGCCTGGAAGGTGGGGGTTGCATGCTGGACTGCATGGGGGCAGATTGAACGACGTTTCAAGGGGTTCACCAACTGTTTGGGCTTTACTGCAGTAGAGGATGAATATTCAAGAGACGCCCAACGACCTCAGACGTTGGTCGATGTCAACTCTGAAATATTGAGTACCGAGTGCTGAGTGCTGAGCCTTCTTCGAAAGACATGTGATGGGATCGTCTCAATTATGATAGCGCCGAGTTGTCGGTCTTGGCTTTACTCTGTGCTTGTTGATTATCTAACATGATTTAATGGGGTAACAAGTCCACACACATTATTAAGCAGTCCGCATCAACGGCATCTGCAAAGCCGAGATCTCTCAGCACAATACATAAACCTGGGGGATAAACATGTGCTGCAAAAATACTTGTCACAACTTGCTGGTTAGGCTTGGTTAGGTGGTTAGAAGTTTGGTTAGGGGCTTGGTTAGGTAGTTAGAGTCGAGCTAGGGTTGTTTAGGGTTTGGTTAAGGCTTAGTTAGGCTTAGGACAGGTATATTTATCTAGTCTAATTACTTGTT
>JABAJX010019843.1:19991-46435 GCA_018221735.1 Termitomyces sp. K1Aa
ACCATCTAACGGTCCGAATACTATATACAGGATTTTAAGAATCTAGGACAAGAAAGTCAAGAAAAAAACTATGATAACGAAGGTTCTGGAGATATACGGCAGCTTCGCAGTGCATTCTGCACTTCAGACCACCTTTCTTCGTGTTCAGGTAATCCATCTACCTCGAGCAACGTCGGAAACAAGCGGTGAAGGTACTGCGCCATTGTTACAGTATCTGATAGCGGAGCACATGCGAGCGTCAAGCGGCTCAAGGCATGCTGGCTGGGAGTATCGGCAGGGAAAGCGACAAGATCACATCCTTTTAACTCAGGCGCTACCACGAGAGACATGAGTTTAGGCGTCCTTGCCGCCAGTGTCGACAGAGAACGCAACGTTAGCGATTTGGTATGCGCTACCTGGGAGGCCGAGCCCAAATCAAGATGTTGGAGTTCTGGCCAGCCTTTGACGAGAGCCGCTAGGTCGTCGTCGGATATGACAGGCGGAATGGTGGTGTCAAGAACGAATTTCGTAAGGCATCGCAGGGATGCAAGTAGTCGAAGGTCAGAAAAGGGTATCGGGGTATTAGTTTTAGGTGGTCCAGGTGATGTGCTAGTGGTATCGACGCCTGAGGCGTTCTCCGCATCGTCAAACTCGATATGATGCTCTATAGTGAGATCCCGAAGACTGTCAGGTGCCTTCATGCTGATGTTTCTGAGTACTGGATCCCAGGCAGCTGAAATGCCAGCCGCTTCCTCGACTTCTATGTGAAGAGTATGCAAAGCGTTGATGGGTATTTTGTCTAAAATGAACGCGATTACTGGCGTGTGCGCACGTATACGGAGCTGGGTCAATGAAGGGAGTATGTGGGTATTTTTCTCGGCAAATACGGTAGATAGGTCGTCGGCATCGATATGACCTGCATGGATTTCGAGCCCGGAAAGGTGGGGGAAGCTCAAAACAGCAAGGAGGATATCCGTGGTCAACGAGGATCCTAAACGAAGCGAAAGGGTGTGGAGGTTGCACATCGAGGATATTAAGCCCATGAGAGACTCCGTAAGAGATCCGCGGACATTTAGATGCAGAAGACCAGGAGCGGTATTGACAATATCCTGAAGGTATCGGCCAATGTGCTCGTTGGAGGTTCTGGATTTGAAACCCAGGTCAAGATCCAGCTTGCTTAGCGCGTCCGATAGACTAAGGCACGCTTGAATCTCGTCACAACTGGACGCCGACAGCTTCGCGGAACGTAAGGAGGGGAGCATGGCAATGGGATGAACGGAATGGAGGCGTTCGCCCTGTAGGAGGGATAGGACCGCGGGATGCACCTGGACTTTTTGTTGATGAGAAATGTGCTTAACTCGGGAAGCATAAAAGTGAAATCGGGTCATGTCTGGAGTGGGATGGGTTGATTCGAAGACCTGCAACAACATTAATTTCTTATTTCTTCAGAAGAGGCGTCACTTACATATATTCCATCAACCAGCTCAATGCCCGGAATTAACTGCAACAGAGGCGCAATGGAGGAGAGCCGTGTCCATATATAGTCTAGAGCCGGGCCCTCCCATGTTCTACAACATCTGGCGAGTGCATTGAGCGTGGCAAGTCCATCCTCTGCAGAGAACTGGAAGATGTGACGGATGATTTCGTCTATTAGCAGAGCCCGCTGCATGGGTTCTAGATATGAGATAGGATAAGACTAGGAAAGTAAAACGTGGCAAGAAATGAAAGTGAGGACAGCGTGACTATTGACGTGCCCTAAAAAATTGTGGTTAACTCGGAGTTGATCATAGAATTTTTGATGATGACCGGAAGGGTCCTCGCGATCACTTCATAGAGTGATCGAAGTCTGAAAAGTTACGATCCTCAATTTGCAAGAGCATGCATGATTCAAATTGGTATCAGGTATGTAACAAAAAGTCAGGTATAATGGATCAGCAGGTTCATCGACCTGGAGATGGTTCCGCTGCTCCGTTGGCCTGGCCGCCTCCAACAATCCCAGCAAGAGTTTTTTGCAAGTCCGTCCATTCCGATTCTCGAGGGAGTGCCATGTCTCCAATGTCGTATACATATAAGTGACCGTCACTTCCCCCGAGAGCAGCGCGTCGTCCGTCTTTTCTATCCCATTCGAGCTTGTTAATTGCTCGCCCGGAACCTACATTCGTTGACACCATAGGAACCTATTCAAATCAAAAAGGAAGCCATCCGAGATATACTGCCGACATACCTCGGTGTCTGTGTTCAAATTCCAAAGATCGAAGTGTCCTGATCCATCGGCAGTACCAAACACAGCAGGATGAGCAGGATGCCACTTGACATCATACACGTAGTCGTCCGCCTCATCAAATGAATACAAAGGAGAAATCACATGTGGCGTCGTCGAAGGTTTCGCAAGTGACTTTGCTCGCCAGAGCTTCACTGTCCAGTCGACAGAACTCGTGAGGAAAAGGTCTGAGAAATCCACGGGTCCAATGAGAGGGTGGAAGTGAAGACTCATAACAGGACCAGCGTGGCCTTTGTACACGTCGTATTGATTTAGGCCGGCCTTAGCACCAGCCCGGTCATACCGATTAGCTTGGTATACGCTCCCTTCCTCTGTTCCAACCCAAAACGTGGTAGTTTCATTATCTGGGAAGTCAAGAGTGGTAATCGCTACCTCGCCAGTCTTGTTATGGCCCGCATGAACGAGTTCAAGGGTTTCCTAATCATAACAATGTTAATGAATGTCAAGGCACGAAAGATGTTGAGCACACCTGAGGTTGAGCAAGCATATCTACCAGCCAACTACACACGGTGCCGTCTGTGCTACTTGTAATCAAATTATGCGCATTTTGGGTACCGACCATCTGCATAGCATATACGGGATGTGTATGACCGGCGGCGGATAGTGGAGTTTTCAATACAGGAAGATGTTTAGAACGACTGTCCCAGAGAAGAATTTGCCCAGAGTATGTGCCACCGAAGATGAGATTGGAATGAAATGGCGAGAACGTGACGGAGAGTACATCGGACTGCGTGATATGGGTCGATCTGCATGACCTCATATGACGAAAGAATGCACACATACTTGTGAATGGAAAACGAATTCCGGTCGCTCAAGGAGGTGGAGATTCCATACTGCGACGATGCCGTCTGGTTCATTTAGTGCTGCCGGGTTCTTGTTGTATGAGGCAACGCTTAACTCAGGATACTGATAGAGACACTGTCAGATCTGAAGTACGATGTTGGGTGGCATCCCTACTTTCGGGGACCAATCAACGTCTGTTATTGATCGATTCTTCCCGTAACGTTCGTCATAAAATTCGCAAACGCGCTTGACACGTCCTTCTGAATCATCTCTAGCTTTCAACATTAGTACGGTATCCCAAGACCAAAGAGATAAACCCATACCCTCCCGACTCTGCTCCTATTGTGTAATCTCGTATGTAGTCATAACCGTCATTTAGAGCTCGTTAGACAATTTTTGACGATTTTTCCACGAAATCAAGGAATTCAGGTGCTGTAATGATGCCAGCTCGCTCTTCCTCCGATAGCTCTGAATGAGTGTTAAAAAAGCATGTTCAAGATCATGTGAAATGAGCTTACCTCGAATTTCTTGCTCGATTTCAAGGTCCAACTTCACGCTTTCCTCTTCAAGCTCCTTCTCATGCGCAAGACGTTCCTTTTCTAAATCGTGTTCCCTCAGTATTCGTTGTCTTAGGTCTTCTTCGTAGTCATCCGGACGCTCTTCATCCGTTTCAATAGAAGTCGTCTGCACTTCTTTATTATAGCTGACGCGTTCCTACAAATATGATAGATAAGTCGGGCACCAGCTGGATGTTATGAAAGAAGCAGCACCTTTCTCGGCAAATCAAATAACTCCTGCTCTACATCTATCAGGTCACTATATATCCGGGGCGTTAGTACGCTTAGTTGATACTTGGATTTAGTCCACGTCTCCACAGATACACCACACAATGCTCACCGTTCCATGACATGGTCCGTTGAACTACTGGGCTGGTTTAGGGTTGGACCGACACTGGTGGAGAAGTCGCTTTGTCGGCTTACACGTCCTGATCCGGACATGGAAAGGCCCGATGGACCAGGAAGTCCAATCGTATTACCTATAGACGGCGTCCCAGGTATCGAAGGCGAACGGTCTCCACCACTCTCGCGGGAAGCACGCGAAGGGCTACCTACTAAAGAGTTGACGAGCTCATCAAGATCTCTGCGCACAGGAGTTGGTCCTGAGATCTAGGAGGGTGTATATGTTAGTTAGAATTGGAGAAAGAGAATATGTTATTGACTGAATACCTCTGTTGTCCGTCTTTCAGTGTCTGCCTTTAATCGGTCAGCACGGGCCTTGCGGAGTTCTGCGAGCTTTTGTCGTTTCGCCTCTATTTCTGCCCTTCGTTTGTCAGACATGTCGGAAAGATGATGAGGGTTCAGGAAAGCGATATCGGGAACGCGACAAAGATGATCACTGCCAGCACGTGTCACGCACAAATCATGCCCTTAGGCATCCACAAGTTGACTTGACCAGTTGCACGACCAGCCAAACTCTACTAACCTCACGGGCTATACGATCTCATCATCGCCCCATCAGACACCGATGATCAACTACTCTGGCCTACTTATGTACATAAACTCTTGAGGCTATTCAACATAAATACAGCCCAGCCGGTACATCGAGGATGGAGACCGCAATTGGATTTGTGGCCCCTTCGAGGCTTCGGCGCTCCTTTCAGAAAATTTCACGACGTTTGAAAGCTTCCTTTGCATTGGCAAGCTTATACTTGACCATTGAAACTCTGTCTGCAGCTGATCTTCCATGCTAGCTTGGTAATAGACTACAATCTGGACCATGTACTCCTGAAACCTTGAACGACTCCGATGATGCCGAATCTTCAACTTCGTAAGTTGTGTTTTGGCTAATCAACCATCGAAAGCATTTGTGTGCTGAGAAATCCTAGTACTCTTGTTGGTGAGGACCCTGACAAAATCAAAAAGACATATTCTGTCATGATTCCGAACATTGGGAAAAGAAGTACCACTATCTTCCAGATACAATGTACCTCTGCGCCTTCAACAAAGTGCTCCACGTACGCTGCGCGGTTATCATTTCTAAAACCAGAACGTGATACGGACGATATCGTTCGCATATTGGATCATTTTCTGTGTATCTTTCCGTGTTCATGTCCAGAGCACAAATTGCGAAGATTTCTCCGTGACCTGTGCCTACTGTCAAGGCGAGCATCATTCAAAATTGAAATGTTCATACCTGATCACGCACTTCTAGATCAAGTAACCACTCTGTAAAGGAAATGGCTCTGTGTCTCATAGTCTTGGAGATTAGGAATGGTAATACCTTCTCGCTGGAAAAAGTTTTAGTGAAGAATAAGCACATCGACCTACCTGCGCTACTGACGGACTTGATGTCGTGCTTGCCTGATTGCTGGTACCCATACATACTCAGATCAGGGGTTGGCTTGTCTAACTAGTTCACATAGGATGGAAACTCAACGCACTAATCTACACAGAGCTATACAGCCCGTCTGGCATCTAGACAACCAATTGAATGCTACCAGTCGCCTTCATGCTGCGATGCCCTTCGTGGAATTTTGTTACCAACTTATACGATCACGCCAGTCCGTCGCTCAAATTGTTGTTGGCGCTGGGTACATCGACATGATCATCAAGATGTGCCAGACGAATTTCCCAGACCCTAGGATACCAACTGCAGATACATCAAGATGGAACGCTACTTCGTCTCTAACAACGCTCTGCGTCTTGAGTCTGGAACGGTTATCGCGATATGACGATATCCAGACGTTGATTGCATCGAAATGGGACAGTTTGGCTCAATGCTGGCCGAGAAACCGCATCAAAGCTCTCGCTGATATCTATATGATGTCCCCCGATCTCTTGAGACTTCAACGAGGTCGTTCAGAATCACACGAGCGAATGCAGAAACTGTCGCTATCTTTGTCTGGCGATGGATCAAAAATTACACGTAAAGACTGTGCTGAAATTTTGCATCTTGCAAGGTCAGTGAAAATTCGGTGTTTATTGTATACTTTTTCGACCAAATTTATTGATGTTCATTATAGACGTAGAGTGAATGATACCGATGTTATACAAGGCTCGATTAAACTGTTACTTCAGTGTATCGGTATGAACCGCAAGACCTGGGTATATTTTCGCGACGATATCATGAAAACGCCGTATGAAGTTATCGCGGATTTGTTCTTCGACATCATTCATCTGCTACTCTAGTACGTTCAGCTAATGACTTGAAGATTCTTTCATAAGACATTTACTATTTTGATGCACTTAGCAATGGGTTCCCCGATGTAAAATGGTGTTTCCTGGATTTTGTGGACTATCTATCCGAGGGAAGTTTCGCAATGAAAACGGCTTGGGAGGAAGGTGGAATTGAGGTAATTAGATTTAAATTCCGTTCTTTGCCACTCGTCGTCCCGGTTACACGCGTTGTCCCGGTTATCTCTCACTCTAGGAGAAATTCTTTACAGGAGTTGGATGATGTATGTAAACTGACTAGCATTGCTGCTCAGGTTTCATGATTACATTTCTAACGTTGACATTTCCATGTTGTACTTGACTTTTTGAACTCAATGTGCAACTTTCTTTATTACCTCCCTCATATGGGCACAGCAAGGTGCCCATAGCAAGTCTCGGGTCGGAAAACAGTGTTTTTCTATTTGTTGTTATCTGTATCCCTATGTCCTCGCCGTTTGTTTCCAATTTGTTTCTTTACACTATGATGGTGAAGTCTCCATTTCCTTCGGAAAAAAAGAGTTAAATGTATCATAAGTGTCGTAATGTATTTCAAGTAAAGCATAGCAAGGTCTAAGTCATCGCGTCGAAGCGATGGCCCCTACTTAGTTTTTTTTTTTAATTGAGCTGTTTTTGGCATATTTGGTTGTACTTATTTTCAGTTGATGGACAGTGATCTATTTTGACAACAACTTTTTGTTGTTAATCTTTGTAACTGCACGCTCTCAAAATGTCCATGATCACACCTTCTGGTCGTGGAAGGGGCCCTATGAAAGCTGGGGCGAGGAAGAACGAAAATAATCGGATTTATGCCTACCCGTTGCCATTACAATTCATCGAGCATCCATCAAGTCGACTACGATCAGTCTTGGGCCTCCTCGGGCTCTCTCTAACTGAAGTAATAAATCCACACTGCGAAGGAATTTTTGACCCAACAACGCGCTCAGTTTGGATCACAAATACAAGGGACGTGATGTTGCTGTGGCGGAGAGGTTTCTTTGGAAAGGGCGATTTGTCGCGAAGTGAACCTAGCTGGCTAGCTCGACAAATTAACATCAGGAAGGCAGGCGGAAAACGTGTGTGATCAACCTTCCAGGGATGCCCGTCTTTAATCATGGCGTGCAGAAATGACATCTGAAGAGGTCACCGCAAAACGTCGGGCTGAGCGACGGCAATTTAAACTTGACCGTGCAGCAGCTATAGCAGCGGTAGCTGCTGAAGCTGAGGCAATTTTTGAAGCGGAAGGACGTGTTATTAAACCTGCACTTTCTGGACCCGGTATTCCATCTGCCGCAACATGGCGACCATCTCCATCTCTCACTGAAACGCCAGCCACACCCTCGTCTGAAGAGGCTGCAGAACCTGTAGAATTGGATCCGCTGGTGGACGTGGAACATCTCCAACTTACTTTACAAGAAACTTTCTTTCTGGCCTGGGGTCTCGACTGCCTTACAGTGCTGGATCCGCATACGGTACGTGTGTTTAGTTGACCCGCGACTTCTTTTCTCAAATGGACCATCCTAGAATGAAGCAATGAGTTTGAAACAGCTGTGGGCGGCATTTCAAGTTGTCCACCTACCACCGTCAATACCTCCAAATCCAGAGCCATCACTACAATTCGATAATCCGTTCCTCATAAATTATGTTGTCTATCACCACTACCGCTCTCTTGGCTGGGTTGTGAAAGGTGGAATCAAGTTCTGTGTCGATTATCTTCTCTACAAACGTGGTCCCGTTTTTACTCACGCCGAGTATGTTGCCTTTTCCGTCCTTGTCTCTCACATCTGACCTAGTAGATAGGTTTGCCATGGTCGTGTGCCCAGTGTACGAAGACGTCGAAGACCAAAAAGTCTCGTCCTTGGAGTTACAAAACACGACTCCATTTGCCTGGTCTTGGCTTAGTACAATCAACCGAGTCAATTCTCAAGTGCACAAGGTTTGTCTCCAATTATTCCTAGAGTATTGACACTACTCATCGTCATATTGCCTACAGACCCTTATCTTGGTCTACGTGACAATTCCCGCACGGTCCCGTCTTCCGCTCGATGTTTTAGATTCTCCAGCCTCCCTAGAACACTACTCAGTAAGGGAAGTGACGCTAAGACGGTTCATCCCTGCGCGGATGCGTGACTGAAGCTGGGTGGATTTTGGGTGGATGGCTTTATATTGTGGCAAATCATGCAATATCCTTATAGTACAAACTGTGAATTCTACACTGTACGCCACGCTGCTCCACCCAAAATCATACTGCCTGAACCAGCAAATTCTTGAGACTTGCCTGCGAAACACAAGAAAACAGAAGTCGTCCGGCTTGAGATAGAAAAAAAATAGATTTGCAGGCAACCTGCAACGAGATTAGTTGATGCGGGAAGACAAGTCGATCTAGAATGCGAAGCAGGAGAATCTTGATCCTGATGATAGATGCGAAGTGTGCCGGAGTGAGGGAGGTGAAAATGAACAGATAAAGAAAATCGAAGGAGAGCAGAAACCGTGCGGACACTCGACTATATTGCTCCCTTGATGATGACCTTGCGATATTTCTCCTCAAATGTTCGAGTCAGCTGAGGGAAGGCTGGTTTGCAATCCAGAGTCTTCTTGCTATCACGTTCTATGGGATCGGTAAAAAAGGCTGCAGAGTGGTCCACCAAAAATTGACGTGCTACGTCGAGCGAGTCAAACGCGAGCTCGTTGGTGATGAACTGCAGCGGTATTGTCTTATAACTGACAGAGACTCGATTAATTAACGCCCAAGCGATCAAGATGAAACGCACGCTTTGGTGATCACCATTAACGCTCTAATTCGCTCTCGGTCGATGAAATGATCCATGATATACGCGCCCATATTGGGAGCTGTCAGATACAAGTCGAACAAAGAATGATAATTTCCCATCGCTTGTGCTCGCTGCACTGCAAGGGCATGACGAACCGCCGTATCTGCTTTCTGTCTAGGGGTTAGCTGACCTACAAAAAGATTCAATTCTGGAGGAGGCGAATCAGGAAGACTACTTCGTATCGCAGTTAAAACTCATACCACTCCGGTTCCGCCCGTGCAAAAGCATCAGGATACGGTATGCTGTAAATTCCTCTACTTTGCCTAGAATTCCAAGCTCGTACAGCGTCTTGAGAGTCGCCTGACATTGATTATATTCAACCATGTCACCCTACGATAGATAAATAATCAACGTCAAGATAGCGTAAATGATAGTGAACGCACACTCTCAAGAGCCATACGAGCATGTATTTCGTAGACTTGTACCGTGAAATCATTCTTGATGCGCTGAACCTAGACGACGACAGAGAGCTCAATGACATGGTATATTACCTATAAAAGATAATGACGCACAGTGAGGTCTTGCCGCAAACTCTTGAATTGGCTACATATCCAACTATAACTGCATTTTTCTCGCCAACGCTTCTTCAGTTCCAAAAGAGTCTTTTGCAAGACAGCGTACGGGCGTATTTGCTCTGGTTTGGGTTCCTATGGACGTGAACCTTTCATCAAGGGGCATAACCAGACAACGGATATGTACTCACTGTAGTCAGTCGAAGGTAATCTTTGAATATTTCTTGCGAGGTTCCAACGATAGTGAAGTGGTCCCAGTCGATTACATTCTGAAGAGTAAACCTGCTCAGCCAGAGAGATGATACAAACGGAACGACGCACTGGGTCGGCCTCGGGTTCATCCGCAGTGGCTCCAAAAGGTGATCCACTACGTGACAATGACATATCCCTAAAAAGATGTGCCGTATTTTGATTGACCTTGAGAGTGCTTTGCCCGTTGTTCCGCAGATGCTTTGTCCGCTCAAGCTCATGTTCGCGCTGGAATCGCTGCGCTCGAAGATTAAGAGCAGCTTGGTCATTTGGATCAAAGGTTGAAGGAGCGTTTTTAAGTGAGTTCTTTTTCGCCTTCTTGCTTGAATTTGACGGTTCATTCCTGCAAAAAAAATAGGGAGTAAAACCCTTGAAACAAAACGATCAAAATGCCTTACGTCTTGCGCTTGAGGTGATTGTTGAGGATAGGAGGAGGTTTGGGTAACAAACTGATGACAAGTGAGCAGGATCTGATCGCTTACAGGTGAAGTGGAAAAATCTTGACCTCTTGAGTTGTACTCCATCCCAATCGGTCGTCCAAAGGGTATGAAGAGCGAAAGCGTCAGCAATTACCTGTCTGAGTTCCGCTTGGGCTTCCGTCCTATTACTATCAGTCATTTGACCAAGGCATTTTGCAACCCAGTCCCTGCGATTAACCAGTCAGCCAACGTTATCCGGAGAGGTTTAGATTGTACTTACTTCAGTTTAGGTGGCCATGAGTCAGTAGACATGGTATTGTATGGGATTAGGATGTGCAGGGGGTCGTAAAAAAGTAAGGGTATAGATCAAGATTGAAGCGTTGCTCGCCGTTGCTGGTGGGGAGAAGGGGAGTTATAATTGATCAAACAGGACAAAACAAAAAGCTTTCCGAAGTTTGGTGCACTGGTGGCGGAACGCCAGAGAACCTTCAATCCCAGCCTCTTTTGAAATCTAGGAAGCCCAATTGTCCTAGTCTTCGTGAGTCGAAGGATCGACATCAGTGAGAATGTTTATTCCAATCTTCTGGGATTTAAGCTGGCGGCATGCTAAGATCTTAAAGAACTATGGAATCTACCCATGTCCTGAAAACTCAGGCTTAAAAGATATTACTACCAAACTGAAACCCGTTGCATTTATGATTATAAGCTTCACTCTCCAAATCAAGAATATGAAACAACCCTTTGGCCACATAAAACTCCTTGTTCATGGAATTTTGTCTCGATGGCTTACCTTGATCAGATCTTACAACACACGTCAAAAGGAGAATCCATGACCACGACTCTAATAGGCATTACAGCAAATTTATCGACTTCTAGTGAGTTTTATCTACAGGAGGGGTGTATTCTGAAGAAAATTTTCAGTTTAAGTAAACGAAAGAAGGAAAGTTACTGACGAATCTTCCTGTTCTTGATAGTAGTCCACTTGAAACGTTTGACATAGAGACTGAGCAATGTGAGCGCAGAGAAGATAATGACGGCCTTGATACCATATTTCTTCCTCTCGTCGTGCTCAGGCTCTGCAGCCCAGCTGAGGAAAGTGACAACATCCTTCGCCATTTGTGATGTCGTGGCAGGGGTACCTAAATTAGCGATGGTGTCAGTGATCAAAGCCTTTCACGCGACACGAAATCATACCATCTTCATATTCGACAAGGCCATCGAAGAGGACACGCGCCATGGAGATAGCACCACCGGGGAAGTAAGGGTTATAGTTCATACCCTCACGAATTTCAACACCAGCGGGAGGGTCGATGTAACCAGTCAAAAGAGAGAAGATGTAGTCCTGGGATGAAAATTGAGCATTCTGGCTGAGGAGGAGAACTCAGAAAGCTTACGGCGCCACCATGACGGGCCTTGACGATCAAACTCAAGTCAGGAGGGAGGGCACCAGCATTACCGGCACGAGCAGCCTCATCATTGGGGTATGGGGCAGGCAGGTAATCCGCAAGTTTTCCGGGACGCTGGAACATTTCACCCTCTCCGTTAGGGCCATCGGTGTACTCGAACTCCTCGGCCATGGTCTTCACTTCATCAACGGTATGAGAGACGCCAACCAAGTTACGCCAAGCAATACGGTTAAGTGAGTGACAGGCAGCGCAGACTTCGCGATAGACTTGGTATCCGCGTCGGATACTATTGGATGGTTAATCATGTTCCAGACCGCTTGGAGTCAGACAAACCTTGCATGGTCAAAAGTGTCGAAGGGGCCCTTATGCGACCAGGGGTATGCAGCGGGATGGAGACCTTCGTCGCTGAGATGACCCGCGTGTGCTTCGCCCAGGAAGGGTAGAGACCCATAGAGATGAGTATACCACGCTATTGTGCCTGCAGTAAATAATCCGACCGAGGCGAGGGTAGCGCGAGAGTTAAGGACGGCCTGCAACAACGGTTAAAGACGTCGTTCAAGGAGTTAAAGAACCAAACTGACCTCAAATCCAGCAGAAGAAGTAGAATTAGTTGAAGCAAAGCGAACCTAGAACAGACGTTAGAATATGTGTATTTCTAACGAGAAAAGATAAACTAACGGGTGCCGAACGCGTTGCAGAGAAGAGAGTAGTGGAGCGCGATGCTCCAACGTTGGCCGCCTTCTTCAAGGCTCCCGCAGACAGCCTCGACAGCATTTTAAGTTGCAGGTTTTTCGGGAGGAAGGAACGAGATGATTTCGTACAAGTCACGCGTGACCTCAACGGGGTGAACCGGAATTGCGTCTCCGATCATCCAGTGTGCTACAACAAACTGCTCGTTTACTTGAAAGCTATTATACAAAGTATTGTCTAGATACTTATAGGTGATATAATTGTCATAGGAAAGTGTCCCGAAGATGTCTGTAGGTAATATAGTTCCTCTAGAGGCTCATAGTAGGCACTCGCAGATTTCTGTTGAGCATTTCAGTGGTCGTCGTCAATTGGGAATGGGCAACTGACCCTCTGCACAGCAACAGAAACAGATACCAGCCAAGCATGCCAAACATCCAGTGTTACTTGAACTTCCCTTGTCGGGTTGTTGTTGACTTCGGGATCAATCAGTTGAACACTTGCAGATGTGGACGACCATGTCACTCACACATAAACAGTCTGGGGGCCAGGATTGGGTTGGTATCCTTGTTGAGGATAGCCCTGTTGTCCGTACTGAGGGTATCCTTGTTGATATGAAGCTTGAGGTTGCTGAGGTAAAAGGAGTCGTCAGACACAATGGCGGGTTAGCTATCAGAATAGGGACGGACCTGCGGGTAATACCCACCCTGCCCTGGGGGAGGACCTACAATAAGAGGTAGCGCCAATTAGAACTCTGAAAGGGGTCGGATATCCATAAAACATTTGGTCGCCTCCAGCGACAGATATGTTGCATCAGCCTGAAGCGGAGGTGGTACTGGCCCGGGTCAACACTAGAGAGTCCGACAGCAGCTCCACCCTCGTTTCCCAGCTAACGAAAGCGAAAGACCGCAGTCATGACGTGGAAAGCTGGCTCACCCTGTGGTGGTGGATAATAACCCTGGCCAGGAGGTGGGCCTGGTGGGGGAGCGTAGTTATTCTGCTTGCCTCCGTAATAGTCGTTTGCACTCATGGTCGTATGGGAAGGAAGAGCGGGGCAGCGAGTGGAAGTCACAAAATAACTTTCCCACGATCATGGTGCGCAGTGAGCTCTCTCTGCAGGCAATATCAACCTTTATTAAAGGTATACGACCATATGAATGACCATACAAGATCAGAGATATATGGCTACGCAAACTATAACAATTTGACGCAGTATACAAGGGCTTTTATGACGACGCCACAATTCGTACAACCGTGGAGGCAAACTGGTGGCACTGTAACATATCGGCGACCATTAAGAATTTATTCAATCAGTAAGTAGATAACGTAGGTCGTAATCACGAAGCCAGCTTCAATTTATGAAGAAGCTATTTCTGAGGTCAAAATTAATCGGTAAGTGTACGAACGAAATTACGAAAAGCAAATATCAGGTATTGAACATCCTGGCACCTTGTCGAATGAAAGAGTGGGTCAAACGTGTACGTGCTATGTGAACAAGAAAATTAGCCATAGCTCAACAGGAAAGGTCATGATCACTCACGGACCGCACTGTATTGAGCGTAGGGAAGCACATCAAAAGATTGCGTACGGGTTTCAGCGAGAACAACGCCGTGATCAGAAACCCCCATGCCACCGAACGAATCGGTCCTTGAACAATGTGATTTAAGGAAACCCGCGCTAGAAAACTCGCGTGGCTTACCTAGATATCTTCGTTACAGTGACACCCAACTGAAATCGACCTCGCCAGCGTATGCTGACGTCAGGAAATATGAAGAATAGGCCCCTGTTGCCTTGTAGATCCTCGAGTTGATCTATCGAAGAGACTAAGTTGCCGTACAGCAGTGGCGGAGCGCTGGCAATTGCAGAGCCCATGTCCAAACTATTCAACCCGTCACCACTGAACAATGACAGATGGGCGATAAGAAATGGAAGTTCCGCTTCACTATTGCAGTTAGTCAAAACGTGTTTGGACTCCTGAGCCCTCGGCTTTAGATGACCATACTCACGGAACGACACTGTTGCCAGAGGAGTCCCGGACCGTGAGCCGCACAATGATTGGTGGCGTCAGCGGAAGCCGAGAGAGATCATTGCGCCCAAATTCGGCGGTCCGTTGTGGGTGTTGTAAAACTTCGAGATGATAGGTCCTAGGGATGAGGGACGTTACATAAACTCTTGATATGTACTTTCTCAGAGAGAAAGTGATCACTGACATACCTCGAAAATGGATCGGCCAGTAGAGAAGAGACCTGAATGCGAGGTTGACGCCGAGAATAAAGAGCTATATATGGCGATCCAACCGGGAGATTGTGGATGGACTCTGGACTACGGCTCGAAGACGACCGGCTGCCCGAGGAAAATACAAAAGAAGCAATCGAAGATGGTGGAGAAGGTTGGCCACTGCTGGCAATGTAAATACCTACGCAGATTGAAGGGGTGTATGGGTGAGTGTACTTTTTTGGACCGTCGAGGCACCGATTCATAATGCACCGATACCAATACAACGGATTCGTACCTAACCACTGGATATTATTGGATAATTTGACGACGCCAAGCTGCAGGAGGGACTGGTTATTACTGAAGTCAAAAACCATGTAGACTAGTACTATGACGGAGAGACACACCCACGCTGGATCGGGGCAGTCATCTAGGTTTATGTCTTTGCGCCGTGGTACTAGCAGCCTCTCTAATACCGAACCCTTAGAGGGAGATGCTGGGCGTGGATAGCAAACTTCAAAGGAGTTCAGTTTAGTGTTATATGGAGCTGCTATAGGACGTCGGCTTTCGACATCGACAACGCCCATAAGACCAGCGATTGGTTAATGGGGCCGCCCCAAGAAAGAGCCTTTTCACTTGGTTGATCTGGGTTATGATGGAAAAACAATTGATGGGTGAAGAGACTGAGAGCCATTTATAGGCTTCCCAGTAAGTCCCATTTGATACCAAAGGAATATCAACGAGGCGGATATATCCACAGTAGTGGACATATGTCAGATCAGTATCCCCAGGAGCTCATCCTTGCGCCAAACTAGCGGGTTTGGGATCCTTCCTCGGCGATAACAGTTTTCGATGGCGCTAAATTCTTTGAGATGTGATTCGTAGACGTAGATTAGCCGGGAAAGAAAAACCAGATTAAGGGGGGGAATAAGGTTATAAATTACAATAACACAGATCAAACACTCCTTTTCACGTAACTCCAAATTCCGGCCATTCCTGACATGAACGCTGCCGCTGCTATCGCGGGTTTGACTCCGGCTACATGCAAGAGGAGTCAGAAGAAGAGTGGACTCGGCATATGTAGAACATACCAGTTGATTTGAACAGAGCCCCTGTTACTGCACCAGCCCCCATACTTCCGAGAGTGTCGTGTTTTCCTCGGAAGGCGTCAATGGTTGAATTAACTCCATTATACAATAGGGCTGAAATCAGGTCAAGGATGCAAATATATTAGTGATACGAGTCTGAGATGAAAATGAAGTTAGGTACACACCAAGGACACCGGCCGAGTTGCCAATAAAGGTCCCTCTTCGCGTGACAGAATTCAGGACGCTATTGATTCGCAGTCTGGTATTAGATACAGCAAGTGGTCGTCTGGCACCTTCCCGAACTCCCCATGCACCACCAATGGCTAAACCTATGAAAATAATGAGTGAACATGTGATGGTGCAAAACAATAAGAGATGGGACTAAAAGATGGGTCGGCCGAGAGATTGATATATGGCAAGACGTCCTGGGAGTCAACGAGGCGGGAAGCGAAGATGGTACTTGCTAATCAAGTAATTTGAAAGAGATCTAACACCCACCACTCAGATACATAGTCCCGGTCCCATAACAAAGGTCATCACTCCAGCCCCGTGAGGGAATTGCCGTACCAGACCCGGGGATCTCGTTTTTCTTGTCATCCTCAAGAAGCAGATAGTCCAGTTTGTCACCCAATCCTGCGAGAGGGTGAAGTTTTGAGGGGTCATAAGCAGCCAGCAGGAAGTCTGAAGCAGTCACGGCATCTTCAGAGGACGTAGTGACACCCTCAGACCGCGAGAAGTTGGCCGTGCGCAGATATTCAGAGGGGTTAGAGGAGGAAGAGGAACTGGAGTCTGTAGAAGAGGACGACATGATTGGTGACCAAGAGGTGCAGGGGGCCGAAGACCAAGGTGTCTACAATTTTTTCCAAGAGCGCCATCACGTGATATTTTCAGCAGTTTACTTGGCCAGACAGTCGACCTCACTGGAAACACACTCTGAACGTTCAAAGTCAAACGTTGAACAGCGACCACCACCACGACAGTCAACATGACTTCGTCGTCTCTGATACAAACAACGCGCCGATTTGTCTGTTCTAACACCACTTTGAATTCTATCTCTAGACCAAATACCGTCTATCGGCGAACCCTTGCCACTTTCCTTGCCTCCCCCAAAACAGTTGTACCAGCCAGATCCTCGGCCACATCTTGGACTCGTCATACACGGCGTAAAGTGATTTCATTCAAATATTACAACTTGATATCGAACCTTGTGACAGGATGGGCGACATCCGTAACTCCACATTCGACGGCATCTGACCCTGCAGAAGCTGAAGCCATGCGTTGTCTTGAACTAGGAACAACAAAGTTAGAAGAGGGCGACGTGCAGGGAGCTAAATTGCTCTATCAACGAAGTGCAGAAATAAATCGCAATGCCAGTTCCTTATTTAATCTCGGAGTGACGCATTATCATCTCAGTGAGTACAAGACGGAACTGAACTTTCATTAGTACGGGCTGACGTTACGTTGTCCCAACTCAGAGGAATACGATGAGGCTATTGAAGCTTGGAAGGAATCGATCGCCCTTCAGCCTTCCAGCGCAGATGCCCACACAAGTGTGTAATCTTCTTCATGTACAAATTGACTGTCTGAGATGACTTCATAGACCTGGCTAGCGCATACATCATCTCCCCAGGTAATTTGTACCACATTATGATTGCAAAAGCCACTTAACCTTGTGTCTTTGCACAACAATAAGTTTCGAGACCAGACCTTGCATTGCATCATTTACAGTCTGTCACATTTTGTTTCTCCACATGTTTGAACTCTCACGTATCCGATTTCCAGAATTGCATCCTCACTCTCACCGGAAGATCCTGAGATCGCCTTTAATCTTGCCGCTGTTCTTGAAGCCAGTTAGCCCTCACCATCTCTTATTGTTACTATCGCTGATGGCATATGTCAGCTGGTCGACTTGAAGATGCTTTGATACAGTATAAGCGCAGCAAAGAGTTTGGTGTCGAACGTGCTGCCGTTCATATCCGTAATGTCAGCCGTTCTCATACCTTGAAACCAACGTATTCCGAGTAACATCTATCTGAATAGGTCAGCGCGAAGATCTTAGGACAGCGCCTTAAGGCCGCTGAAGATACCGAAAAATGAGACTGTTAGGCTGAACCAGGATCTTGGCCCATGCGGACTGTCTAAGGGCTTCGATGGCCCAGGATTGGATAGTGAGAAGATCTGCTTATTGTCCTTTGGAGATTCAAATCCGAACTTACCCCTACTTCACGCTCACCTTGTGAGTAGATAATTGGCTCAGGGGGGTCGACCCAACTTGAGCCAAAGAAGCCGTCCCGGATATTGGGTCAATAAATCTTAGTACATACTATACATGGTAGTCGCGCATCAAACTATTTGTATCTATGTAGCCATCCCAGGGTGAGCACCACAATCCTCACGCTTTAGGAACACTCTGGTGAAGCCTGTGAATGATACCCAGTCCTCGAAGGTCCATTCCAGCGAGTTTTGTTCTGGCCGCGATGGCTAGAATGTCCCCGAGTGCGTCCTGCACCACGTGGAGCAGTCCTCTCAATAGACGGGCTCCAATTGAGTCGATCACTCATCGAGCCCAGAGGTAAGAAGCTGCCCCCGCCAGAAGCACTTTGGTGACTGGTACTAGAATAGCTGCGAGCAGAATACCCCCGACCACGGAACTGCCGGTCTGGAAATGACTGGGAAGTACAATGCCTCGATTCTGTAGAGCTGGCAGCACTGACGGGAGAAGAATCATGAACCCTGTGGAGAATGGCAACAATTTCGGATTGTGTATATATCAAGGGTGTGTCCTCGGGTTTCAAACAGATGATAGCATCATATCCTTCACGAGCATTGGGATACTGAAATTCTGCGGCAAAGCGAGACAGAACATGTAATCCTTGTTCGGCGTCCTTTATTGTGGGATGTGATGTCCCTTTTGGCACGAAGATCAGTACTTACAAAATCAACCCAGCGAAGACTTACTCTTGCGTAGCCGTTCTGCGCAAACCTTTTCAACAATCAACATTAGTCAAAACAACAGCTTAGCGACAGAATCACTGTCAAGCACTCACATTGTACGGGGTATCGAAAACAATAACCCATATCAACGTTCCGGGGAAGTCGCGAGCGATCTGGATCCAATGGGACCTTTGTCTGATGAAGCACGAGGGTTTCAAGTTTAAACAATTACAACATACGGACAAGGGAATGATATTGTGTCACTCACGCAGCATCAAAGTTTGTACGATCAATACACACGGAAAGGCCTCTAGCCAAGCAATCCCGGGCGAGCCATTCCACCTGTCGCCGATTACCTAGTTCATCTTGATTGCACCTGTGAAATTTTGGGTGATGCTCCTGAAGCTGGCTCGCAAAGGTTGACTGTGGCCACAGGATGAATACATCAAGAGACCGCTCTAAAGTCGTTGCAAGTACGACAAACCTTCCCAGACCCAATGAGACCACATAATATAAGAACGACCTGTCGATCCAACCACTGGCAGGGTTCAGGGGTTGACATGGACATCTCGAAAGTTGACTGATGGTATTAGACTATTTGCAATTCAGGCAGAGCTATGATAGACTGGGGTCGCTTTCGTGATGGTGTTATTAGCTATGAGAAAAGGTGAAGCCGCCAAGACACAGCAAGATATGTAGGCGCGTCTTTAAGTTTTCAAGGGTCTGCCACCCTTATCAGTTTCTTTGTGTTTGTCAAGCCATCGATCGATCCATTGTCACGGTGGCAATATAACAAATTACATTGACAATACTTCTTGTTCTCTGATCAGTGTTTTCTATCTTTTGTATCCCGGGAGGAAAACAAAGGATATATACTTCAAAATTGTAGTTATATAAATAATGATCTAGAACGCGACCATGGACCAAGGTTCGATGTAGTGTAACAAGTAGTGTAGTTACAAATTTGCCAGTGAATTCGTCAAATGAGGAAGTTCTAGCTCTCAAACCATGTTGGATTGTCTCCTGAATTCGAATCGTTCAATGACAGAAGTGTCGAGAAAGTTGCATGTGGCATGCGTAGTACTACGCGCGTACTAATGCATCCTTGAAAATATTTGACGTATTTCCTACTTCTTGAGAATTTGGAGAGCCGATCAAGTGAAGTAGACTCTGAGCCCATGTACGAGGATCTGTATTCCTCCAAGAGAACTTCAGAATGAGATGGTCTAGCTGCTGTTAGCTCATTGTATTGCAATAGCCCCTGCAGATCTGTTGGATATGTAAGGCAAGGGTGCGTCTAGGGATGAGATGGATCCGGAACGGCTTTGTGTAATAGACATCTTGTACTAGTAGAAGGGAAGAGTCACCAATTTATCGTTTCGAATCTTCTTTCTACTAGCTGGATGAACGACAAGAATCACAGTCCCGTTAAGATACGTTTCGTCCATACGAAATAATGCAACGATGCCATCAGTGTACTCATATTAGAGTTAGCCTACCTACCCAGGTAAGAAAGAAAAGCCTTGGATGTACAAGAAGTATACTGCGAGCGCGGGGATGGTTATCGCCAGTAAATCAGTGGTACTGGTTTGGAGGACTTCCCAGTGTACATGGCTCGTTAACTATATCAGAAGTAATGTTATAAAAAAGTTAGTCAAATGTAGGAGAAGGCGATTCCAGCTGTAAGTAGGACATCGTCAGTAAAGTCACTCTTGCGGTCCCACTGCAAAGGACACGATGAAACACATTTAGCAATCTTGCATGCCTGGAGAAAAGAAAGGCAAGGTATCCCCCCGACAAATCGAGTTCAATGAAAATCTGGTCCCAGGTTAATAAGGATATACATTAGAGTACCAAAAGAGATTCCCGTGAATTTTACTCTTCAATGTCCATTGATCTTTGGGTCTGACCGGACACTAGACGGTCCTGTTCCCTCGGCAGTGGGCTCCTGAGGCAGGTGGTTAGGATGATCGGGTATCTTCGCAATCTCTTTCTTCGCCTCTTCCCACGCTTCGAGGTTCTGTGGAGGTTAATAATTTTAGTCAAGCGTCGGAAGACACGAGTTTGTGGTGACCAATACCTTCTTGCACCAGTCACGGTGGCTTCGTGCCATACTAATGGCCATCTCTCGCATATCTGCGACTTTCTGGCGCTGGAAGCGATCTAAGTCCGCTTGAATTGTTGAGTTAGAGTATTTGAGATCTTGGGCAGCGAGGTGTAGAGCGTCTTCGAGCTACACAGATAACAGTTAAGGTACAGTACAACGCGACAGAGCAACCAGGTGGCACCTGGGATATAGTTTCGCGCGTTTTCGTGATACTGTTGCGCCGTGCAGTCTCTGGGTCCACATCCATCATACCATGTAAGGTGTAACTAAGAGCATTGAGGAAGCCCATACCGGGCGCCCTGAGTCGACGCCTTGACGGATTAGGGCCGGGGTGCGCAGGCAGACTCGAGGATGGTGATGTAACATTCTCCTGTGTATGAGACTCATCACCCTCTTGACTTTCTTCTTCACCTTCCGCAAGGCTTCGTACGGGGTGTTCACCATTCACGGCTGCCTTACCGCGACCAAGAGCCTCTTCCAAACGTCGAGCTTCTCGTTCACTCTTCTCAAGATCCTCCAGCTGTTCCCTCTTGGTTTCCAAACCATCTTGTGTCATTTCATACTGAACATGTTTCTGATGACGATAAGCCAACAGTTTTTTTATGATGGACGCAAATTGAGAATATTCATGGAGTGGTTCGGCCCAATTGTGATCGAGTTCTTGCAACTGAAATCACGAAGGACAAAAGTTTGCTTGGTGAGACGTAATAAGAGAAAAGACATTGCCCTTACGAGTTTAGATGTCGACATGTATGTTGCATCCGCTGCCTGGCCCGTCTTCTCAATAGCCGCTGCCAAGGCGTCTCGTTCATTTAGACTAAAACCGTTCAGAGCTGCACCGAGGTCCGCATGGTCTTGTGCATATTCTGTGGGGATATACAGATTACACGGTCAGAAGTGCGAGAGAAAGTCGTTGACATACCGGACCACCGTTTGATCACCCGACGTGTGACTTTCTCCATAGGGCCATTGACATGATTCGCAAACTTATTCGTAAAGGCCTCGGAATCAGCGAACCGTTGATCAGGATGCCGCAGGGGGTGTGCAGCAGAAGGATTCGGCAGAGCAGCATAGGCCGGTGAAGCATTCTGGTCCGTTGGGTTATGAGAGGGCGATTTCAGTATATTCTTGGGCAAAAGGGATAGTGGTGGCGAGTTAAGAACTTCTGTCTATCAATAACATTAAGCCGAGAACCAATCATGCTGTGGGTGAATACGTACCCAAGAGACCTCTCCATCGAGAAATCGGTGAAAGACATGTTCATTAGATAGGATTGGATGTCTAGCAATCCTATTCAGAAAAGTCTGGAGCATACGTTTCCGCTTCCCGATCATTGTTGCATCCTCTTTCGCCTTTGCGTGCTTCACAGCATAATCTCCTAGAGTCTGTTTATCTGGGATTGGTGGTATGATAAGGGTAGGATATAATTTAGCCAGGTGCACTCTTAAAGACTCGAATTCGGAGTATCGGTGGTGCGCTTGTGCGGTCTGTTCAAAAGATTTGTGCTGGTAATAGAACATCGAGATAGATGACTCACCCCAGCTCTAATGACATAGGTGATATATGGAGATGACGAGTTCACTGAAGTTTTCTGAGCGTCAGTGATCTAATGAACGGAGATTCAGATTGATTCGCTTCATATAATTAACATCTAGACGCACCAGAATCTCCATATCATCCCCCGAATGCAGATACCTGTCGCGAGTGCAGCAGAAATCACTCTTAGACGTCGTCTGTGGTTGTCTATGGGATCCTTGCGATGGAAATGGACGACTCAGAGGCGAAGTTGGTGTAAGTTGACGTGAGGGGAAGGGAGACGGCGAGACGGGGGCAGACAAGTCGACTCTGGACGTCGAGGATGACGTCTCCGATGAAATATGCTCGACATCCTGATCAAAGGGGTTCTCATCCTCGAAGGTATCCATGTGAGGTCTAAGCAATGACTGCGTGACGTTTGAAAAGGTAGATAGTGGCTCAGATAGCGCGGCCTGGTACAACGCACTCGCAGAATACAATCAGGATAGAAACAGTTGGCAGGAGTGAGTGGAAGATCACAAATGGTGTACGGCGCAGCTACTCAATGGGCGTTCTCAACTAGCAGCGACATTCGAAATAAGACATCATCATGTTTGGCTCTATTCCGAATTGGTGGCGATCACCCAAACACCCTAAATCCATCCTTTAGCGCCTCATTCAACTCCACTTCCTCTTGTCCTCCATTGATCGCCCCTTCTTCTGTTCCCAGTCCCTCAAAGCCCTTGCCCAGCAATGAAGCGAATAGCTCGTCAATCTGTTCTTCATGCCAACCACCAATGACTGGAACAGGAACCATGAAGTTTTGTAGTTTCTCGTGTGTCTCATACCTGTGCGCACTTATTCAACACGAAGGTAAAAAAAGCAAGAGAAATACATACCGTAATTTTCGACCTTTGCTGGCTTTCGTATCAACCTTCTTCTTTGCCTTCTTCTGTTTCTGTATTGCCATCCAATCGTCCCCTCCAGATCCATTTCCTTTAGAATCAATTACATCTCTCAACATTTGCTGGTAAAAGTCAGTGTCATCAAAGACGTTTGGGTCTTCTTGATGGCCCTCGTCATCTGGTGTGTCCAGATCGCCTATTCGAGCACCTTTACTGCGACGAATCTGTGTTCTTGCCAGGAGCTTAGGGTGGTCCGACAAAGTTTCGTCAATGAGCTGCAGCACAGTCTTCGTATGTTGTGAATTTCTTGAAGAGAAGGCGCCCCTATTTGAAGGTAGAAGGACGGATGGTGCTACTGCCTGGATCTTATTGGACCACTTCGCTAATGTTTGAACGAGATGAGGGTGATATCTGCCGGTATTGTAATTGAAAAGCTGAACCATCAGGAAAGGTAAATATACATACGCCTGTTCTAACGCGAAAGCGTCGTGGGTTGCGTCTTCAAGCCATTGTACATAGTCGATCGGTGTATCATCATCAATCTCCAATTTTTGACGCTTCCGCGGTGGGGGTGAGATATCGTCATTTGTTCTAAGGAGGTGCTGTACGGTAGATTAGTGGGAATATTTCTATTCACTAAAGTAGGTGTTACCTCTTGTAACTGGAATAAATCTTCGGATAATGAAGAGGCCTCCTTTAACAACTTATTCAGGGCTTCCTGACAGTCAGGCAGCTCCAATTGTTCTTTCAGGTCTAAAGGCTAGAGTCGTATGTGAGAAAAGACACAACACACGCTCTTTAAAAAGCTTGCCGGAGGTAATATGTTCGCAGCGTTGACAGCTTTTTGCACGCGTATTCGTGCGTCCACCAGTGAATCCCACAAGGCCTGTGACAAGATACATAGACTCAATTACTGGATGAGAAGTAGAGGAGATGGACGCACAATCTGCCGCTTCACTGCTTTTCCTTTCTTTTTATCCGCTTCTCTCTTTTTCGAAATCTCTGACGAAAGATCCTCCCCTCGCTCATCTTCCTCCGCGGACCATTTCTCAGATGTGCGCTTTTGGGGAGGGGGGATTGGAGCTTCTTCCTCTTCCTTTTCATCTTCACCGTCCTCATCATCATCCAGGTCTGCTCCCCCTTCTCCCACGTCATCCTCCTCTTCATCGTCGTCTGCATTTGAAGATCCAGCATCCGGGATATCATCTTCCTCTAACCCACTTCCTTCAGATTTGTCGCTTATGTCTTCATCACTATCATCTTCGAGCCGTTTTCTCGTTGTCTTTACTCCATCATACTTTGGATCAGAGATACTGTCTTGTTGTTTCCGTAGTAGACTCGGACTACAGAGGATTCAGAACTTTCCCTGTTGACACTCCAAAGACATACCCAACATCAAAGTAGTGCTCCCGAGCGGCGGGATCAGCACTCATGCCATCTTCTCCATCGACATCGCGGACGTGTACGTCCTCAGGGTCAAAATCTGTCACCATAAGAAATGGTTAAACTCTACAATGAACTGAACTCACCGACTGGGGCAGTATCTTCAAGAAGGGCTAGCTGTTGGGCGAGAGACAACCCTATATGATATCAAAGTTCCATGAGAGCATATGAACGTAGAAATGAAGCACCTACGCGCCGTCATAGCGTTTTGCTCTTCGTTGGTAACGAGCGAAACACGACCTTCAACTTCAAAAAATATTGATGGTATTTGGTCTTCACTGGGTTCGCCAAGCATTGCACTAAAATTAGGACAGCTCCTCCTTTTGAGCTCCTTTCATGATCTAACTACATAGCATCATCTGCCTAGAAAGGCTGAGTATTGGCAATTGAAGGACATCAAGAGTTGTTAAAAACTGAGCTGACTTCTTTCCGAGTCTTTCTATCTTGTGCGGAATTTAAATCAACACCTTTGACTCTACTTGAACCATTGATTGGCATTGTGGCACCTTGCCTATACTAGTGCATATAGCCTTAGGATCCTTACACTCAACGTCTGATAACCATGCTTTTTGCGAGCCAAATCACATAAGACATAGGAAGCATGATTATTCGGTGATCACCTCCTATTACATGTCTACTTTAGCACTTAGTACCGCGTTTACCCTACTATTGTCAGCAGCTCATTTGAGTCACATCCATTGGCAGTGACAACAACCTGGCCACGAGGCCCGAATCATTTGCATTGTCTTCCCATCGAGCCTATGCGTCTTTGCCAAATGCGGACTTTCAGTGCCTACTTTACTTGTGGCAACAAATCATTTGCATCGCCTCCTCAATCGACCTCATGTTTTTGTTAATAATCCTCCGGTGAAAAGATCTCGTGTTTCTCCACAAACGCCACCGTGGACTTTCTGGGCTTTACCGATGATTCTCCAGTGAAAAGATCATTCTTGGATTCCTATAGTGCTATTCCACAAACCCTCTTGCCAAATGTGGGCTTTTATGCTGGTTCAACTGTAATTCAGTGGCTTTTCCGCAGTCAAAGGTCCAGTGTTGTTGTGTGGATCAGGGGTAAATTTCCTGAACTAGAATTGGATTATAATTGTGGTGGCATTCTCAAAGTACCGCTGCTACTAGTAGTGTGGCAACACTTCTGGATTGCATAAAAGGCTCCTTTTTGTTCCATCAATCCTCGCCCTCGGCTTCCCAGTACCTGCTGCGATTTCCAATGTCATCTAGACAAGAGAATCAACTGATAAGGGGAGAGCCTAGGTCCATGGCTCAATCCCGTCCTCGCGGACTCGGACAGCGTTTATGCAACGGATGTCAGGCTATCACTAACGCAGTACGAACTCTCCTTACCAATGATCGTCATGCCCAATCATGTTCGTGTGGCGCACACGGTGCTCAACTCGAAAATGCGGACTGTATGTACTAGTATCTCATTCAGAATTTGTTAATGAGTTATTGTTTTGCAGATGACGGGACCATTATTTCTTCACATATCAATTCAGGCGAGGAAATGCAGGGCTTTGACAGACATGGCAGGTTATTGACTTACCCAGGTGAAGTCTTGCCAATAATTCATAAATATAAACCTCACACCGATTGCGCAATTCTAAGGATACCGTACCGATGGAGCACCTACTGCTCCTGAAGGTCATCCGATTGCTTTCCATGCAATGGTTCCCGCACAGCCTCCTTCGCCTATGCCTGTCCATGGTGCAATGGTTCTCGCACGTCCTTCTGGTCCAGTAATTCCGCATCCTACACCAGTTTTTCCTTGCGTTATCGAGCCCGCTTCTGCCTACGTTCAGCCCGTAGCCTACGTTCAGCCCGTAGCCTACGTTCATCCCGTAGCCTACGTTCAGCCCGAAGCCTA
>JABAJX010019844.1:0-28892 GCA_018221735.1 Termitomyces sp. K1Aa
TGAATGTATTGAAGATAGGTGAAATACTAACCTGAAGTCCGGAGTCAGAAACTGAGGACTTCAGGTAGAACTACACATATATATACTAGAGTGTGGATATGTACCATGTAAATAAAGTGAATAGAGAAAGAATCATATGTATGATGTTAGGAATGCATGTGATAGACCTGAATAGGTAAGTAATCACATGTAGGATACATGTGATAGAACTGAATAGAAATGTACAATCACATGTTTAACCAATACAAATGTATTGCATGTGATTGAAAATGAAAGTAACATGTGTTAAATTGATGAACTTGGAATGAGATGATTGATCATAACAGACAATTCTAACACCTTGTACCACCTGAAGTAGAACACTGGCTTTCAGGTGCGCTTGTTTATGTTGCGCCACAGCTGAGAACTGTTACAGCATCTGCACAACCCTCTGCATCTGCTACTCCATCTCCAATTCATTCACTTTCTCCACAACAAGTGTCCAAAACTCACTCACTCAAAATGTGCACCTCAATCATCAAACTATACTCTCCTGCCTGTATCATTACAAGAACATTCATGCCTGTGTTGAATATTCTGAATCAGAACCCGTGGACCCAGTTGGATACTTATTTGGCAGGATCCTCAGAACTGGCAAAAACCTAATTCAGTGTTCACATGTTCACATCTCAGGTCAAGGTTCAAAAGTCTGCCCAAGTGCAGATATAGAAGAAATGAAACAGCTGCACACGTTTGCAAGTTGGAGTAATATTCAACTATGTTTAGCACAAGATATTGACCTTCAAATGGCATGCTCATCACCAACTCAGCAAATCTTTGAGAAAACAGCAGCACTTATCTTGACATACAGAAGACTCTCTCAAAAAAGACTGGACCGCGGTCCACGGTCTTTTAATTTTGAGAACAAAAAGACCACGGTTCTGGACTAGTTAAGACCGGTCTTTTTGTTACCCCTAATAATCACTCATATTCCTTATATTTACCACCTTTTTCCACAAATTTCCAACAATTTTTGATAGATTTTAGAGGAGTTCTGTGCATGTAGTATTTGTTGAAGCATGTATAGGTCAAATATGTTCATAAGGAACGGATAATCAGGTCACAGACTCAGTTTTTATGTGTTTTTGAGCTACTATTTGCAAAAATATGTCCAAAACACCGGTTTTAACCAGTTTAGACCAGTTCATGGATAACTGGACCATTGGTAACCAGTTTAGACCGGTCCAGTTAACGGTTCTGGCACTTCGGGATGAACCTGAACGGTCCAGGTTTCTAGTTCTGCCCAAAAAGGTCAAAAGACCAGACTGAACTGAACCTCACAACACTATCAGGCAGGAAACGTTAGTAGTTATCCTGGTAAAAATCTTGCATTGACATTAATAATGCTAGATAGAAGGTTTTCAGTATGTTCATCTTTGACAAAGACGTTAAGACTTGCATTGTTTGAAAGCAGTATTCATAACCTTATCAGAGGAAGTATCATGCATTGAAATGGAGGAAGCATTGCACGTTGAAACAGAGAAAGCATTGCACATTAAAATGAAGGAAGCATTGCACGTTAAAACAGAGGAAGCATCATGCATTAAAACTTGAGCTGTATGTAGTAGATAATGTAAATGCTTGACAAAACTTTGCAATGATAGATATTGCATGGGTCTTAAGATCTAAACCTTGATGTTGAATAACTTTGTCAAAACAGACTAATTGAAGATACTTCGGTGTGATTAGAAAATTAACTTACTCCAAAACTTGCAGTGTCTGGCCTTGCGCGAGTGTCCACATGCAGCCATAGTCAACCCACCGAAATGACTGTGAATATCCATGGCCGGCAGGTCATGGAAGCAACATGGTTTGTCAAACTGTCAAACTTATGCGTCTTAATGTGCCTCCACAATAACTTCGGCTGGATTCTGGGTGTGTTGGACTTGTGAAGAAGAGTTAGAATGCATGTAAGTTGATGAGGTTGTGTCTACTCACTAGGGCACGTCGCGAAGATGACCAGGTGCTGGGAGGGCTTGAAAAGTTCACGTGCTGGCGCTGGTCACGAAGCAAGAGAGTGAACCGCGAGTTCTGGGCAGTAGATGTACTCAAAGTCTAATCTTTGGGCATGGAATTGAGGCAAAAGCTGCCCTGACGAGTGAACAGAAGACGCACATTATATGGTGGAATGAGATGACCTTTGCGACAAATCGACTCTCCACTCCGATAGATTGTCCGGATTTCGAGCGAAGAAGCCAAGGCTCCTTGCCCCAACCTCACGAAAGTAGATACAGAATGTACAATTCTTACTGGATACAAACATATTGTTGATACCTTCAACCTCAGTCTCCTTACACCCTGATCTCCTCAGTGCGTGCACAAGTATCCGGCCGTACATACATGCAATACTCCTACCAATTCCATCCATCCTCATCATTAGCTCCTGATTTTGTTTTCTTATCAACAGGAATCAGCGTTGGAGAAGAGGTGGGTGGATGCGGTTCCAAAATTGAATTTGAGCATGGCTTTTCCCGAACCATTGTACTGGAGACAACCATCGTTCTTTGGGACGCGAAGACATTAGAGTCGTTATCAAGAAGTGGTCCAGGGATTCTATTGAACTGGGACTGAGGCTCAGCAGGGTCAAAATACGACGGTATTGGCGAAGATGGCGTTGACATCAAGGTGGAGGGAGAAGAGAGTGCGGATACAATTGATTGTGATACGTCGGAAAGAAGAGTTGAAGCACGTTTTTGGTTCTTGGAGAACCTGGGTAGAAGAGTTAGTGTGATTAACACGACAAGAGAGACACTAACGTTGAACCATGCAGTCCTTCCCACTTCTTCCCTATGCTCTCAACCCATGACGGTACAGGTGATGTCGGGCTTACAGTTAGCGCCGCTAGACCTGGTATTGACGAGACCGGCGGAAAGTTTGCTCCATGCAAAGTCGTCCTCTTGGGCCGCAGTGCTTCCTTGTTCGCCACCTGTGTCGCCTCCGGAGTCGGACTTGAAGAGGTCGGGAGTCCTCCAAATGGAACACGAACTCGAGAGTGTACGTCCGTCGACTTGCGGCGAAACAACTTTGAGGCGTTCAGCAGTGGTACCTCGAGACCAGATTGTGAATTGGTTTTCTGTCGCTGCCGCTGGTGCACAAACGCAGGGTTTGGGCTCATGGTAGGTGTCGCGCCTGTGTCATGAACCATGAGGATCCGGGTTGGCTCACTGCTACCAGCTTTCTCGTTTCCATTTGGTCCCAACGCTGTGTCTTTGGTAGTAGATGATGCGGAGGTTTGGGGGAGATGACTTGGCCTGTTTGTATAAGAGGAGGATGAAGAACTTGACTGCGAACGGGAATGTAGAGGATGCAGAGAGCGAGGCACAGGTAAAGTGGAGGACGAAGGTTTCTGTTCTCCAATGGTCAGACCGCCCGCAAGAAATCTCCCCACGCCCTGCACACCCTCCACAATCCCTTCAATGACTGCACCATTTCCCTGAGATGTCGAAGGGGAAGCCGGGGAGTTATCAAGAAATCCTCGATTCACGATGCGCTCCCACTTTCGTTTGACTTGTGATTGCATGCATATAAGCATGGTTCAAGGTAACGCTTATAAATCGACATACGCTGGATAATCTCCGCTTCAAGGATAGATAATTGAGAACGAAGCTCAAGGCATTTCGATTCCTTCTGGGCGATGAAATGTAAGAGGTCCGAATGCCTAGCGCTGAGTTAAGACCTATGATGTCAGAGTAATAGAGCCTGAAAACGCACTTTTCAACCAATGTCAATGGCAACCTCTCGTGCCCGCTTTGATTCCCTTTTTCTGTTGGTGGTGCAATGTGAGAACTCGAGGGGCTGTCAGGACGGAGGTTAGGCAACGGTGAACGAGGCAACTCGTTACTGGAACGGTATGAAATCGAAGAATGACGGCGGACATTTGGCTTGGCAGAAGTGCTCGAAGTCGGAGGCGGCGATGGGAGTTGAGCCAGATTCAAAGTAGTTGGACTGCCGTCGACGAGGTGAAGGGAACGGGGACCCATTGTTAGATTCAAGGAATGGCGTTCGGACGTTGCTGCTGCTGACGCCGCCGTTGGGAGGAAGAAAACAGAATTGATGGTTGTTGGCGCATCAGCTGACAACATCAATTTACTTCCGCACCGGATCCAGATATCTTGTATTTTATACTTGTACTTGCACATCCACGTTTGTTCATACATGACACGGTCAATTGGGCATACTGGTGGATCTACACGATGACCCAGAAGTGATTACACGCGCTTCCACACCACGATCCTCTCTTTGCCAACGTGCCTTGATAAGGACGTATCTGGAACCTTGTCGAAAACCTTCTCAAACACCTCTCCCAAAACTTCCTTATAGTGTTCTACCCGCACGAAGAAAGGCGGGCCCACCTCCGGTGGTGGTTCGATAGGCCAGACGAGTGTTATCAAATAACCTCCAGGATTAATGAGAGAAATCATCTGCTGACCCCATTCGACACGCTTTTTCGGAGGGATGGCAACGAAGAACCTGCGGGAATTGAGGTTTCTGTTCCAACAATGGAAACACAGAAAACGTACGTATAGTCATATACGACATCGATTTTCCCCTCAGCTCTAAAGATAAAAAAATCTCCTACCGCAAAGGAGACCTCGCCAGGGGAAGGGATGTTGATCGACGCCAAATTACTGTGGTCATGGGACTCGACGGGTACGACAACAGAAAATTCCAAAGGGGGATACTCACGTCCGTGCTCTGGCAATGGCAGTCTCAGAGACGTCCATTCCAAACGCATTGAGGCCCAGCGCGGATGCAAGGTAAATCGCATCATAGCCCTACTTACGCATGATGTTGGCATCTATGATCCGCCGATGGGTAGAACTCACCGCCCCACATCCCGGGACAAAAGCGCGACCTTGACGGGGAAAATCGATGGCGCCGGATTCAATGACCTCTCGCAGAGGGGGCTGAATATCTCCCGCGTCCCATGGTGTGACGTTAGCCTGCCTGTTGTAGATCCTCGATATCCAACCGCGTTGCCAGTAATTAAAGGACTCACCAAGCATTCTCCCAGGCCAAAGGTTCCCCACTTCTCACAATTTGACGCAACTGATCCATGGGGGTGAGTGTGTTCAAAGACATTACTTATGGATCCGGAGCACGGTTGTTTTATAACTGTTTCACGTTTTCGCGATTCCCGATACTTTGTGCTCTTGAGCGCCCAACTTTAACTTTAGTTTGCCCACCGTTTTTTGAGTCGAGCGCCTAAGACCTCTTCCTATTTAATCCATGAAAGCGGAGGCTGGTATGTTTAAACAACAAGAAGTCTTTCATGTGTAATGTCGACAACGAAATGGATGGGCAGTGGATACTTTGTACTCGAGCACATCTCGACCCGCGGTTTTGAAAGAAGGATGAAACAGACTTGTAAGCTTGGATACGATAAAGACCGTTTGTTTCAATGTTTGAAATCTTTTGTTGACAATGTTCGGTTAGTGCCGGTGGTCTTGTGTTCTGCCTGCAGGCAGCCTTGAGGAGATTCCAAATTTATATTTCTTTTATAAGTAACAACACAGCTGAATCCTGGACCTGAATCCTGGACCACTCTGCTTACTCTCGAGCCCTCTGGAATAATACGATTAACAAGCGAATAACGATCGGTAAGGTAAGGCAGTGTAAGTGGGTATATATAGTAGAACTCCGCATGGCTTAAAAACCATTCTTAGTCTAAACATGGCCTACTATCCACATCCACCAGCAGGATGGGCCCCTCCATACCAGGGGGCTGCCCCTCCAATGCCCCCACATCTACAAGCGGTCTCCCAGCAGCAATGGCAAATGGGCTCCTGGCAGTTCAATCCTGCCTACAATTTTCAAAGGTGGCCGGCTCCCCAGGTTCAATGGATGGCCGCCCCAGCATGGAATTATGCCCCTCGCCACCATCAAGCGTTTCCACCCAACTACAACCCTTATAAGAAGGTCGCCAGACCGCCAACCGCTGAGTATCTCGCCATGCCAGTGAGCGAGAATGGACTCGGCTTGCATAACATGATTCCTTTGTGCGTCTATACTACTTCTTTCTCCATGATCTGCTGACAATATCACAGAGAGAACCGTTATGGCGATGAGGAAGATGAGAAGATCCCCAAGACCCCTTGGATCTGGAATCCGGCGACGCTGTCTAACGACGCACCTTCTGAGAGGGCCAAACGCGCCGCGGCGGCGGCAGCAGCGGCGAACAATCGCGCTCAAAATCGTTCTTCCTCTGAGCCTCAACCGTCCCAATACACTTCAGCACCAGCTCGCCGCGCTACAGATCCCACTTCCTCATCTTTCCAGGTCAACAACACCTCGACCAACACTGTTCATAGTAATTCTTCTCCACTCAAGCCCACATTCACTGCTAAGATCGTTCGTACCCCAGCGCACTATATGCGAGCTTCCAACGTCTCGTCGACAGCCCACATACAACATCGGAACGCTTCAGCCCTTGGTCGCCAAGCTTCTATGCCATCGATGAATTCTAATTCTAATCACCCATCCTCTATCAGTGGGGCCCAAATATCAGATGAGCCTGTGAGCATTCTTAGTCCCTTGGCAGCTCCACAAACCCTCCCTAGCCGCCCAATTACTCGTGGCGCGACTTATCCTCACATAAGTAACCACTCAGGTCTCAATACCATCAGTGAAGCGCCTCCTGTCTATGCAAGCTCTTCTCACACACGAGAGACGACGCCTCAAACTGCCCCTGCTTCTCAGCAGACTTTCACCCGACCCACACCTGACTCTCACCGTATCCAACAGCATACCCCTCCTGATATCGACTTATACATAGGACCGCGTCAAACTCCTCGTCCACAAGCATCTCGCCGACTTGGGATCTATGCAACTCCCACAGGAAGTCAGTATTCTAGTAATACTTCATCCTCTCGTCAATCGCCTCCAGAGTCTCATATGACGTTTCCCGTGACCCCCCCATCGCCTTCCACGGCCTCAACATACTCGACCCCATCCCCTCCAATGACCCCGTCCCCTCCGGTAACACCAAGAGATACCCCATCAAGACTGCCGAGCCAGTACACCTATCAGGAGGAGCGTCCAAAACCGGTCAAGCCAGTCAGGATATACACTCCCGTCAGCCTTCGTCCTCCGAAGCACACCCGCGCGGGATACTGGAATCGCCGGGGTGATCATTGTACCCCCGAGGGTTATCTGGTATTCGCGCCGCACGGGCGAACATATCCCGACGAATTATCATCTTACCCCGAACACGATTATCAAGACGATCTAGGCTTCCGCATCGCTTTCGATCCAAAGAGACCAGAGCTTCCTGAGTCACTTCCAAGGCACGGGCAGCGAGCACAGAAGCCATACGAGACCGTGCGTAGTCATTGTTATTAAGCTCATCCACATCGATGACTGACCGACCCGTCCCATAGTTTATAAAGTATACCCAATGACGTCGGACACTCTATCTTCAATCATTTCTTGTTCCCTTTGCGTACAAGTTCGAGTGTATCTATACTATATTCAGCGGTAATTCAGCATTTATCTGTATCAAGAGCCGTAACTATTAGTCATACAAGTTGAACACGAGAATGAGACGTACAAATGGATATACAGAAATAGTGAATACAAAGTGAATACAAAGTGAATGGTAATACAGGGGACGTGATGTTACATAGAACTTCAATAAAGTTAAACAGGATGGAATAAATAAGAAGTACTGATCTTCAATCAGCCAAACCAATACCACCGTGGGCCGCGCGCATGTGGTCGTAAATTCCATTGCCACCTGGGAACGTCTCAAGACAAACCCAGCATATATGAGTCTTGCACTGAGTACATGTCATATGGTTGCAGCCCTCATTTCGCTCTATCAGGATGTTGCACACAGGACAAGGCTTGACATCGTGATGCACCATCCACTGTCGGAAGAGCTTAGCATCCCCTTCTGGATCCGGGCAAGAGAAACCATCATGGGCCTCGACGTGACAATTGGGACAGATACGTAGCAGACAGGAAGGACACTGTAATACTGTGTCTCTGCGAGCGCGACGATAAATTTGTGGACAATCTGGGGTCGGACAGTAGTGGAACTCATTTCCACGTGCCTGGACATAAGCAGAAAACGCAGCATCTACAACTGCGTTGAACTCGGGAATCGTCAGAATTTTGCGAGCAGTCTGGAGCGGTATATGCTCCGTGCATCTCGCGTTGTTTCCTAAACAGGTGAGCGGGAAATACTTGTTGTCGACTGCGGAGCTGAGGTAACGAGCAAGGCAGTCCCGGCACCAAGAGTGAGCGCATGGAAGGGTAATCGGATTAGTAACTTCGTCAAAGCAGACCGGGCACACAGCAACACTTCGGCGGCGTGTCGGATGAAGTTGTGCTTGACGTACGCGATCGATGGCATCCCGCGCTGCTCGGTAGACGTTGTTCCCTCCGCGAATCATGAGACGACGGCGAAAGAGATCCAAATTGATGTTCTCGTGACCAAATTGTTCCTGAAATTGTGCAAGACCTGTTCTCGTGAACTGACCGAGAAGCCAACCATCAAGGGGAATAAAGTGAACTTGTTGATTTTGAAGTTCAATCAATTTGTCCAAAATTCGCTGCCGTGCAGTTGAGCGATGAGTCGAGGATCCTAACAAACGTATCATCCTCCGATGAATATCAACATGAATGGTGACCTTAGGTGTACTGCTTTCGATCATACCCAAGAACAATTGCCCGGCCGGGTGAGCAAAGAAGGGATCCCATGCAACAGTTGTACCCTGATGGATAGTTTCCCCGTTGACGATCTTACCCAGCTCTGCCTTGAGCTGGCCGAGTTCCTTCAAATCATTGCCGGACAACTTGATCAATGTGGCCAAGGGCACTGGTCGTTCGACAACTGATATAGTGGTCCGAGAAACGTTGTGACAGAGAGCTTGGATATCGATTGCTATCTTCTCATATGTCATTGCAGGAATCGGGAAAGATAGCGACTGAAGATGCTCAGCAAGGATCCTCGTTTTTCCCGTGAAGACTGGTTTGCGGCCATGAAGACGACCACATGCGACTTTAGCATCGCTGGGCGTGGCGAAACGTGCCCATGCTTGTGCTTGAGCCCTTTTATAGGGAGGTGGTAGTACTGTAAAGTCCAAGAGTTCCAAATTTGTCCGTAGGATCCGCTGAATGCTTGCTGCTGCAAAATCGAGACTTTGATAATTAGGTTTTGCCCAAACTACATCGTCGGGCTTGGCAAACCATGCCATATCTTCCTTCTTGACATCCACTGGAAGACCCTGGAAGCGGACGGTGACGACCCCTACCACAGGCAGACCTGTATGGATGAAGGCACCTACATAACGATCCCGAAAAGCCTGACGAGCAACGTACATACCCGCCTCGGCAAGCTCCATGGTTGAATAACCACAGTAAGCAGTTCTACTAGGTATTTCCCAACGGATGCGAACTGACGTATTTTGGAACATTGTTGGGTTGTTGAGTAATGCGTCATGTATGGGGAGCTGTGCTGTTATTTTGGCATCAAATGCCTGAGCATGATGAAGAGCGGCGCTTGCATCACGGGCACTCTCGGGCGTTGCAAAGCGCGCCCTTACAAGCATAGTGGGGTTATTGGCGCAAACAGGTAGCTTGATGTCAACGACTTCGCCGAAAGGTTTCAACAGATCTGTAATTTCCTTGTCTGTGACGCGCACTGGAATGTTCCCAAGATATATCCACGGTGTTTCGAATCCAGTTTGAAGCTCTTGAATGTCAAATCCAGGGCCAAGTTTCACCTTAGCATGGTCATGTACCTTGACGGACCATGTCCGTCCTTCAATCTTTTCCTATTATAACTTAGAACATAATCCTGCCAATAGCCAAAACTAGAACATACATTAGCATCAACCGCATTGCTAGAGGACTGGGATGCAGGGGGGTCATAATCGAGGTCCTCGTGGTAATACTTGCAAGCATATCTCGCTTTACACCGACCCCGAAGCCATGGTATACACGTGTTCTGATTTGGGGGAACAGGGCGTTGGCCGACGGGAGGATCATTCATAGACTCGTTGAAAGGTGGATGAGTCAAAGGTAATGGTGGAGGCGTCGAGGGGGGAGAAGGCTAATTCAAAGTGAGTCATCATGAACCAAGTGGCATTGCACTGGTTGACATACTGGATTATCATATTCCAGATCCAAATGGCGATAATCGCACGAGTAATCGAATCGACACCTGCCAAGAATCCATTGCTGGCAAACTTCAGTGAACTTAGGTGGTGGATGTGTTTTGACTTGCGGAGCAGGTAGTCGTTGACGCGGTGGATGGCGGGGAGGCTTCTCAAAATGATCAAATCAGTATCCAAACCGTGAAGAGGATGGGACTTACGGGAGTGTCATACTGGAGGTCCTCATGCACAAAATCACAAGAATACCCAAGAAAACAGTCCTTGAGTTTCGAAAGTTTGCACACATACGGATACCGAGGCGGAGGATGTATTCCTTTGACAGGCGGATCGTAATTGACATCTCCATGGAAAAAGAAACAACTGGGACCATGATCGCAACAGTTAAGCATCCAGTCTTTACAGAAAATATTAGATCTCGGAGGAGGATATGTAGTTTCATCTGCGTCCTCTTCTTCCGTGCCATCAGACATCTCTTCCTCATTGGATGGGGCATCATCTGATGTGTTGCAAGTATCACTGGCATACCAAGCAAGAATATTATCAGGATTTTTCTCCTCAGTCGACTAGGCACATTAAAAAAATTAGGCTGATATCATTGAATGAATCAATACATAACCAACCTGATTGTATACCAAATCGCCGTGACGATAAAGACACAGGTATCCACGTGTGCAAGCACCTCTTGTCCATGGCCTACAGATGTTGTTACTTCGAGGGCGGGGATATCTTCCATAAACAGGAATGTCATAGTTCAGATTTCCATGAACGAATGGGCAGTTGTATGCTCGTCTACAAACTTTCTGGAGCCACCGACGGCAGAAATAAGGAGACGACGGAGGAGGATGCGAGTTTGTGTGATTTTCTACGGCAGAGCTGTCTTTCGAAGGAAGAGAACAAGACGAAACTTGAGGAGAAGAGTCGGTCTGATGTTGAGGCATAAGCAAGAAGTACGTATTATAAAGAAAAACTTCAATACTGTATCTTGACTCTCGTCAGAAGTCTGCCCGTTGCCAACATCACGATCCGAACGATATGGTACAATGCCACATTCAGGCTTATAGCGAACGTGGACACCGGACTTGGCTAATTCCGATATACTAGAAGATCCTTGACGTGGACGAGGATTCAGCTGGGTAACACTTGACACCTTTGTAGATGGGTTGACGATTCTATCGACCTGCTTCATCTATAAGCGGTAGAATTGCTGAGCAACAATAAAATCTACCTGATTATTATCAGCGGTGATTTTGCGGGGCTCGACATTCGCCTGGATAAGATAGTTTGAATTGGCAGCTTTACCAAAAAGAAATATGAGAATATACCGATACATTTGACGGAGATGCAGCTGTATTATGATGAATTGTATGGTTAACGACAGTTGAAGTTGATGAAACGCAAGATTCGTGAACACGTGGATGTATACGAGGGCAACGCTCTTTATTTGGACATTGTCCGCTAAGAAAATGCCGACAAACTTCATTCAAAGAGGCAATCGTGGGATGCGCCTTGCCAACCACGTTAGCGAGAGAGACATATCAAGGCAATGTTAAGACATACATCCCAGCCAAAAGCATAAAATTTAGGTGGTGGATCAGACTGTCTGACAGGAGTGTCGATTGTGGCGTTGGAATTGAGAGTCGTCTAAAGATCTAAGGTCAGCTATCGCAGCTTCCTGGGAGGACAAGAGACAGAACAACTGTAGTAAGAGAAATAGAGTGGATCTTGTTGAAACGATCGACATAATGATGGTACGCCGTGCCTTCCTGAACAACGCCTACTGATGAAGCCAAGCCCCCGAAAGATCAAGAAACAGAGGTTCGTACCTTAGTACTCGCCGGATGAGAAGGTGTTTTGAAACAAGAAAGTTGCTTATCCCTCGAAGGTGGCGTATTCTCATCATGCTGCTCGGAGCGTTGTTGCTGCCGTTTCTTGTCCGGACTCTGCAAGCTTCACGTCAACTCGAAGGCAATTAAGAGCTCGCGTGACATCGTACCGTACTCCGGGATGCAGTGGGGGCGGGGCACAAAGAAGTGTCTTTGATATCTGACTTGTAGGCAGCGTCGGCAGCAGGTTTCTTCGAAGTTAAGGATGCCGGCTGGGACGTCACTGGGCGACGTCGAGAGGAATCTTGTTTTACGTGCCGGCCAGCAGCAGCAGCAGAGGAGCCGTTCTGAATGACCATGAGGGTAAGAGGAGGAGGTCGACGTCGATCACGACGAGCACGACGGGTGTGAAGAAAGAGAAAGACGTCGGCTCCGAGCCTCGAGAACTGGGGAATTTGGCACGTGCCTTCGAATGACACAACCTCGGCCCGGATAAAAGAAGATAAGCTTTACCCCAGGCACCCCGATCAGTATATGTATGTACGACATTCAGAAAAACACCAAACCTCTTTCGTCGGGCTTCGACTGGTGTGTATAGATAGTTTCCATATTCCCAGAGATAGGTTTGCTAGTCGGAGAGGCCCAAGAGCCTTAGACTCGTCGCACATTGTTATAAACTCTACGTTGTACTATTAGGCCGGTCCACCTTGAACGACCCACATTGTCAAACCACATATATCTTTACATATGTACATGATAACGATGAAAACCCTGCAAAAGTCCCACAGATCGAAGTATTTACCATCTCGTGATATCCATTTCTGCCTCTCCGAACACGCTCGTCTTCTTCACCTCAAAGTCAGCTTCCACAAACTCCTCAACCTCTTTCTCATATATGTCCGGAAACTCCCTCCTCAAGAACCTCTGTACATGGGTGTTAATCTGCTCAAACTCCAACAAAAATCCATCGTGGCCATCGGGAGAAGGTATTATTACAAGCCCCGCATCTGGTATATGGGTTGCAAGCTCCCGCTGTTCCGTCGTTGTGAACAGTCCGTCGGTTGCAATCCCAATGACCAGCGCACGAGGAGGAAGGGTCGCGAGTATCTGCGCTAGTCCCTGCGACTCTCCACCAGCACTACCCGCTCGCCCACGAGCAACATCATGAGTGTCCATCTTGCGTGTGATGTGTATATAGCAGTTAGCGTCAAAACGTGCGATAAACTTGTTCCCTTGATAACGGAGATATGACTGAGCTGAGAAGATCGGTGGTTTGGACGGAAGGTTATTTGGCGGTGTGGGTTGACGCGAAAGTCTCTTCTGCGTAGCATTACGATGACCATCGTTATGAAACAAAAGAAGTTCGCCATTTGGTTCCGGATGTGGTTCAGCATCTGTACTGCCCAGTTGTGGTTTACGCCCGAAGCGGTTCTCAAAAGAGTCGCGAGAGCGGTAAGTCAAGAGCGCGCTCATTCTGGCGGCGGCAAGACCCGAAGCAGGTTGAGTGACATAAAAACCATCCTCATAGTCCGGATCGCTGTAGATACTCTGCCGTTGAGCCTCACCCCAGCTGATACACCAAGCGGAATGACGCGCAGATGTAGCCAAAGGAATAACGTGTCGAATGTAGCCAGGCGGAGTGCAGAGGGGCCATTCAAGGACAGCCATGCCGCCCATAGACCCACCGATGGCGACGGCTACCGATTTAACCCCAAGATGGTCAAGTACAAGTTTGTGAATCCTGACCGACATTTTAATCTGTTTTATCAGTATCTACCTCATGACCACTCACCGAACGTCATCTCTAATGGTTGTCGGAGGAAATTCAGGGCCGTATGGTTTTCCAGTATCAGGGTTCTCAGTGATTGGTGAAGCAGATCCATAGGGTGAGCCAAGTACATTGGCACAAAAAATAAAAAATCGTGAAGGATCGAATGCCTTCCCTCGGCCCATGAGCGGCCCCCACCTAGGTCAATCATAAAAAGTGTTTTCGATGCTCGACGACACCAGACTGACCAATCCTCGACATCTGCACTTCCGGTGAATGCGTGACAGATGATCATGACATTGTCGGCACTCTCATTGAGCTGACCCCACGTCTTGTATGCCACTGGAACATCTTTGAGATCTGAGCCACACTCAAGAGTGAAGGAAGGCACAATGTGAATATTTTGGTCGATCAGTGAGGTCAAGAGTGGCATGAACAGGATGAAAAAAACCACCAAGCCCCTGCGATAATTATAGAGTAACGTCCGAGGTCCGTAATGCCGAACAATTTACATTTGCTCGGTAAACTCCGATTTGATCTAATTTCAAACGCTCTCAGGCCTCTTGCAATTGTATGAGTAGATGATCTCAAGGTCTGATGATTCAGGAATGATTCCCACTCAGTCCCCGTTCACATGGACCACAGTTTCTTAAATAGAGTCCAGCCTGACTGCGCAGGCTCGATTTCTCGAATTCTGAGCCCACATCGTCATCCATCTAATGATAACCGTTCACCATTTGAACAACTCCCGCTCTCAAAGGATCCTTTGGCTGCTGGTGAGCAATGCTGACACGGTCTCCATGTACATATGGCAGCAACTCTATCTCGGGTGCTCTATTATAGGAAGAACTTGGCTTACCTTATGAAATCAAGCACTACCAGCGTGATGCCAACCACCTTGCTCCCCCAGAGCTGCTAGCGATCAATCCTCTTGGAAAGTCCCCAGTCATCACAGATGGTTCTGTGACTCTAGCAGAGAGCGGCGCCATTATTGGTATGCAAACTTGCTGAACGCAAAGTGGCGTTTAAGTACTGCCATTTCTCACCAAGAACCTTCATAGAATACTTGATTTCGCAATACGGCGACGGCAAGTGTCGCGCACCAGCATCTGGCCAAGCATACATCGACAATTTGTATTGTTTGTGCTGCCTTGTCCCGCCTATCTTTCAATTCCTGATATGAAGCGTAGATGTGCACTATGCTGAAGGGTCTTTCATGCCAATTCTGGTCTCCAAATTCATTTATGATCTTATTCCCACCAAGACTCCCTTTTTTATACGGCCTTTCGCATATCTCATCTTCAACGGTCTCACTCAGCGATTCGTGATGCCAACATTAGAAAGACACTTCACAATGGTGAGAAACCTATCTACTGAATTGTGGAAAACTGACCAACTTTTTCCCAAAGATTGAAGATCACCTGAACCACACTAAAACAGGTTGGTTCGCTGGTGGGGATGAGCCAACCGTACGCTCCGCCTCCTTCGTGAAAATTGATAAATAATATCGGCCTTTTTTTCATCAGGCTGCTGACTTCCTCATGGCGTTCCCACTGGAATTCACCGTTACCTTAGCCCCAAACCTATCTCGGCCAAAAATTGTAGAATATGTCAAACAAGTGCATGATCGGTACGTCAGACATTAGTTGGTATCTTTGCTGATACTTACTGTTACTAGGCCAGCGTATAAACGAGTAAGCCACCGTACATTGCAACAGATCTCACCTTTGACTGAGTTCATTTGTGAGGCACTGGAAAAGGGTGGGGAATATGCATATCACTAGGATTACCAAATTACTCGAGAACAGTTCTAGCCATGATAACATCATATGTATTAATATTACTACCTCCGTGTGCATGATGGAGGAATACTGCTAGGCTAAATGCAAAGAGACGACTGCGGAATCTAAACAAACGGACAACTCGAATTATCATTGCATGGGACGATAGAGGCGCTCTGGTATTCGTGAGACACGAGACAAACGACGAAGACGAGGATCCGGGTTGAGACTCGAGTGAGCAGACGAAAATTGATGCTTTGGGGATGGTTGCGATATTAGGATGGTTGGCTTGGCACTGCTGAGAGAAAAAGGATCGTTGATAGAGTTAGCAATACCAGGAATCTCTTAACCCGCCGCAACATACGACGTTTTTGGGGTCTTATGATATCGAATGATTTTTCTCAAGCAAAAGTAACCAAACGTCTGAAGTCCAATGAGTAACATCTGTGTGGGTTCGATAGACTCACTAGGATTCCAGAGAACATAGCACGGAGAAGTAAGCCGACAAGACAGACAACAGATGAAAGAGGAACATGAACGAAATATCCTAAAGATTCTAAATGAATATGTTTCCCAGTGTCGTAGGTCATTAGATGAAGACGAACCAGGGGTGATATATCCTAGAAGTCCAGATAATCCATGAACGAACCGGGAAAGCGTGTAGAAATTGGTGAGCAAGTGTGCATTTTGCTGAACTAAAGCTGCAGATGTAGTTGCAACCTTCTCCAATTCCTCATGAGTTGTCGCTGTCAAGCTCGAGATCGTAACAGCGAGAGCATCTGCAGATAGAGATGCTTCGACTTGTGCTTGGTTAAGAAGCTTAGATTGACCGATGGAGGATTCGAGTGTATGCGCGACCTCCGAGCCTATCGCAGATAACTTTACAACAGACTATGATCTGTTCATGACTGTAGTTAGTAGAGTCGTGCAGAGAGACGTACTTGAGTCAAACTATGCAGCCCATTATCCAACGAAGTCCAATGATTCTGAACTCGGTCCTACGACGAGAGGGATCAGACAAGTGAAAAAGAAAGAAAAAACAGATGAAAGTCCTACAATAATGTTGACCGAGGTCTGTGACTGGACATTAAACATAGTGAGCATCTTGTCAACATGTTGCATTAACGATGATTCCAAAAGAGAAGTCAGAGCCTCAAGATCGTCAGCATGCTAAAGAGCTTGTGTGAACCAGGGTAACGCCAAATGATCGATAGATATACTCGTTGATGCAAATCTTGAAGTGATGTCGAGGTCTAATCCAAGATCAGCACTGGCCAGAGCGCTAATTACTCGAGGTCGATAAAAATACCTGTTCCAAGAGACGGTGAGAACGCTGCTCCTGTTCTTCCTGGAGGAGAGACACTGCATCCCTGAATCTGCCCAGTGCCTGTGTGTTTCGTTCAGTAAACACATGTGACAGAAACCCAAGGTAATTTTGACATGATCGCGATTAGTGTTCAGCCAAGATTCTAGATGACCGACACTGGTATCGATACCGTTAGAGCCTGTGCGGATGGACGACACGACTTCATTCAAGTCCTATTTACGGCTGAACAACATGACCACGTCTTGACCATAATTTTCACATACATCAAGGCGGCTTTCCAAAGATCTCATGCTGAGCTCAAGGGTCTTTTCTCGAGTGATCATGTATTGTAAAAGAGCAGCTTGATCGAGGGTAACGTTCCTGTAGATGTCACGCGCCACATCTAGACAAATTGACGCCGTTAGTCATGCCCTCACGAGGATAGAAGACAGGAAGGATGAGATGTACCGATATCATTCCAGCGTCGAAATGCAAAGCAGAGCTGGGCTGGACCACCTAATAAGCGAAGAAAGAGATGATCAAGGAGCACGTACTAGTTTCACGCAGGTACCCTGAGTAACTTGACCAAAACTGGGCGCTTCGAGAAAAGGCACTGACACCGGTCAAAAGAATGACGTGGTTCAACGCGCGTGTCTTACTCTACGCAGTCTCCTTGCGATCGAATCACATCAGAGGTTAGATGTTGTAGTCGCGACCCGGCGATGAACGGGTCACATTCCAGAGGAACGGTATGGTGGGCGGCTGTTGCGATTTCACAGAGTGTCATTGTAATAGCAACTGGTAGATTTAGCCAAATGCAAGAAGAGATCTTGACACGGGATTTACCATTTACACGTTCACTCTCATTCATGTCGAGCTCGGTACAGTGGGACTGGATGGTTGCAGCAGCTTTTCGAAAGCAATCTGGTCTGCGGGTATAATCATCCAGAGAGCCTGCTGACACATTCTAATCCACGAAGGAAGTATCGAAAGAAAATGATGATTGACCTTGGGCCCGGAAAAGGGCACCAATCTCTTCTGGCATAAGCAACGCATCTTGAGGCACCAAAAGATGAGGGAAACGTTGAACGTGTTTGATAAATTGATACCTTTTGACGAAGATGCAGTATTCCTATTCCACAGACCGGCAGTTGGAAGACAGAGTGCACAGATCAACAGAAACACAAGAGCCATGATGGTGGTCAATTTACAAGTTTGTGCTGACGTCATATATTATCCTCTTTCCGAAAAACTTTCGTTCACTGCTGGCAACAGATTGTAGAACAATCTCTAAAAGATCTTGTGTCATCACAGATGATTTTGACGATACTATTGTTGGCCAGTTCGAAACTATCTCATGCTATGTTCTCTTTAAGGACAGCGTACCTGAGTATAGGAACAGCTTGGGTATGTAGGGTTTCGAACACCCACTTCAGGCATTGTCTCTTCTGCTCGTGCTAGTTTTATATTTACTTCAGCGATATTGACCCCCCCACGACTGTCCATTCTAGTCCCAATGAAAGATCGCTCACGCCACTGGATGTTTATGAAAAATTCACTTCTAATTCGACATTCAAATCCGACTTGGTATCGCTTTCATGCCCGGGCCATTCAATCAAGAGTCTTGCAGAGAAATTCTTGCACTCTACATTCAACAAAAATATCGTTCCGGCAACGAACGTCGACGAATGATTCGCAACTACATCTGAACGAGACCAAGTCGGGCTGGTTCGCTGGTGGTGGAGATATCGATGAGGGTACGTAGTACGATGTGTTACTAAGTATACCTTTCCCATCCGCAGTGTTCTGGGAGGTTCTGACTGTTTAGTTCCGTGGTCAGACTGCCGATTTCCAGATGGCTCATCTATTGGAAGGAGCTATTTCCCTCAAAAGATGGTTAGTAGGTACCGGAATCTGTCTCATCATGATTCTGATCGTCGAGAATGCTTCTCCAGGCCTGTGTATATAAAAAAAGTGGGTATATGAAGATCTAGCGCTACACATTTGTCGTAATGTGGTCGTACAGGGGCGTGCTGTTTCATACACAGTGTGGTCCAGGTACGAAAGTAAAGATATTAAGCTGTATGGTATTTCGTGCAAACAGAGCAAGGAAGAATTACTGAGTGAGGGATAAGCTAGAAAGGTTCAATCGAAATGAGCGTGAAAATTAGAGTAAGGAGCGTAGGGTTAGGTGAAACGATTGGAGTGAATGAATAAGTTATCAAGAAGCACAAAATGCGGAAAACATTAATGACGGTCTGCCTCTACCCGTCTTCGTGAGCTCGATCCCGCATGGATCTGGGCTTGCCAAGAAGCGGCATCTTGTTCTTTCTGCCATTCTCCGGTCAGCGGATTGCGTTCGAAATCGCCATCCTGGTACCCATAACGTTGCTGCAACAATCTCAATAATGGGTTACGTAGAGCCGGGTCCATCCTGACGCTCTCCCCGGGATAGTAACTTCCCACACCGTGGCGAGACAAACTCTCTTCGAAGAGAGCCTCCTCATGAGTGCAGCCACAGTTGAGATATCCGGGAGGAGCATTGCGGGGTGGGAATGACCGCCGCTCCCGGCGGGAATCGTGCCATGCGCACAGCGCATTTCCGGCCCGATTGAGCGAACAGAACATCTTCTTTCGTACTTCCGTGCGGGTCTTCCAGTCCTCCTGGAAAGAAGCCGAAGGTGGCGGTGTCGGGAGACAAAGAGGCTTCGGTGCCAAGTCTTTAACGCGGAGTTCCTCCAGTGCAGTACGGTACCTTGCCGTTTCAGCCTCAGCATCACGCAATTTCTGACGCAGCGTGTAAAGCTCGGCTCTGAGTTGGTCCTCTGCAGACACGGGGGGATTTAACGGCTGTGCAGACAGTGAGTAAGGAGAACCGTTCTGCCGCATGTCATGCTGAGAGTAGGGGTCGAATATAGAGGTGCCAAAATTTGAGGACCCTGAAGAGTTGGAATCAGGGGAAGAGTCTCTCATTATCGTCGGGTCGAAACCAAGGCTGCTGACAGACATATCATAGGTCAAGCTATTCACCCCAGTGATCTCTGGGTAAGGAGAAGACGGCATTCCCTGAAGCATAGCAGGTTGACTTGATGTCCAATTGTGGTATAGACTATCATTTCGCGTGGGCGGAGAACGACTACCACGATGGACAGTGTCGCCGACGGCTCCTGTAAGACTAGAAGTCATATTAGAGGTGGATGATCCTGGTCGAATAGTGTACGCTCCGTCCTGAGAATATACGTTCATTCATTGAAATGACGAATGGTTTAATTGGATACCTACAGTTATGAAGGATTGACTTAGAGAGAATGTCTCGTGACCACTGCGACTCCTTTGAGCAGGTGTATTGGACCTTCCACTTCGCGTTCCAGAAGGGGAGGACCAAGCCGTGCTTGACATTGTTGATAGTTCTATGTTGCGTAATGTACCTTGTTCCGTGAATGAGTTGGAGGGAGCACGATCCACGAGGGGCGCTTCCGAGTTGCGACGGGGAAGGGGACTAAAGAGAGGGGAGTGCGGGTTGTGAATAGAGACTGAGGATGATGAGATTACAAGCTCAGGCTCCTTTTTAACGGACAAGTCCCGCATGGATTGGCGGTGCAGATCGTCCATCCAAACCATTTCTCTAGCCTAGGTCGCTTGATCAGCAAAGTTGTGAAGGAGACCGAGGCTCAAACTTGACGACTATATAGAGATCTTCACCATTAGAAACGAGAGGCTGTACACCGAGCCAACTCGATCTTAATCAATCAGGACGGGGTCGTGTTTCCGGTGCGACCATTGCATATCGTAAAGCGCATCTCCATCTATAAAGAGGTCAACATATCAGGTTCTTTACAAGACGAACCATAAACGAATGTTGGGTCAAGTGGAAAACTGTTGCATTCCGCTCCGATCAAACGTGACAGCCACACAGTGCTATGTTTACACGTGGATAGCTTACGGTGGGTGATATCAAGCGATGTCATTTCAACATGACGATGGAGATTTGACGTCACGCCAGCACCGCAGAGACTACAATACATAGTATTGAGAGTGACGTTCATCTATTAAATATGATCCAGCCTCGAATGAACAAGGAGAATACGTAGTGCACTCCCTTTCGTCAAACTAGTCACACGATCATTGTGTCCATACTACCCGGTCGGAGTATCCAATGATATCTTGCTTGCAGTTACCAATGCCAGTGATCGTCACTTGTGAGAAAAAAGTCATTGAAACCCGCCCACGTATAACGGGTTATGTCACGCCATGGTTTGGCTTGTATTGGAATAGGACTTGCGAGGGAATGAATCCAACTCGAAATGGAGGCGAATGTAACGCACCGAGAATCTGGAGGGATCTGAACTTCGCCAGTTGCCTCGTTGAAGTTGACGAACTTTGTAATCTCCACGGCTGGGCGACCTGAACAGCTGAGAGGAGTTGAAGGTTGAAAATGCAGAAAGTGATTGGGTGACTGACATGCGGAAGAATCGAATGATTGGTACGCATTCAATCTCGTCCATACCCTGCCTACAGGTATACTGGACAATTTCTGCGACACGACACGGCGACGACATTGGAACGTTCAACTTCAACAGAAAACATTTCTCACTCGGCGTCGGACTCTAGAGATTCGGCGATCACGTGGCCCATCAAATAAAAAAGATTCCAGCTGTAAATTCGAAAGTCATCCTACTTTCTCTCATCCATCACAAAAATGGTCTACAAGGTCGCTGGTAAGTCATCGTCGCGTCGCTGGTCGTTGCAGAAACCGACGAGATCAACAGATATCTCCCTTGCTGCGTTCGGTCGCAAAGAGATCGAAATCGCCGAGGTTCGTTGCTCACAGCCTCAATCTATCTGTTGCATCGCTGACAATCGACCAACAGCATGAGATGCCTGGCCTCATGTACATTCGTGCGAAGGTAGTTAGCTCATACCCGATCTTGATCATCGATAATTGATCATGTCCATCGCGTAGCATGGTCCTTCGAAGCCTCTTGCAGGGGCCCGCATCGCTGGATGTCTCCACATGTGCGCTTACCCCTTTTCCCTAAACTTCTTCCCCGCTCATATATAAAACCTAGGACCATTCAAACAGCCGTCCTCATTGAAACTTTGGTCGTTTTGGGCGCTGAAGTTACTTGGTCTTCTTGCGTATGCAATCATGTTTTGTTCCGATAAAAACCTGTACATTGATCCTGCCCTCCACAGAACATCTTCTCCACCCAAGATCATGCTGCTGCTGCGTATGTTACGGTTGTTGCCTTCTTTTTGATCCAATGATAACAGTTGTTATTAGCATTGCTGCAACTGGTGTCCCGGTCTTCGCCTGGAAAGGGGAGTCTGAGGAAGAGTACCTTTGGTGCATTGAACAGACTGTTGCTGGCTTCGCTGACGGCAAGCCTTTGAACATGATCCTCGATGACGGAGGTGATCTGACCAACCTTGTTCATGAGAAGTATCCGCAGTATCTTCAAGGTAAAAAAAAATCTTCTCACGTCAGGATCTTGTTAACTCACCATGATTATAGACATCCGTGGTATTTCGGAGGAGACCACTACCGGTGTCCACCACCTTTACAAGGCTTTCCGTGAAGGCAAGCTCAAGGTTCCCGCCATCAACGTCAACGATTCCGTCACCAAGTCCAAGTTTGATAATTACTATGGCTGCCGCGAATCTCTTGTTGATGGCATTAAACGTGCCACTGATGTCATGTTGGCTGGCAAGGTTGCCGTCGTCGCTGGCTACGGTGATGTTGGCAAAGGCGTAAGTTTAAGAAGTCTTTGTTCTATTTTATTCTGACGTCCGACAATAGTGTGCCGAATCGCTTCGCTCTTATGGCGCTCGTGTCTTAATCACCGAGATCGACCCTATCAACGCCCTGCAGGCTGCCATGGCCGGCTATGAAGTTACCACCATGGAAGATGCTGCTCCTCGCGCAAACATTTTTGTCACCACCACAGGTAACAGGGATATCATCACTGGCGAGCACTTCCTTCAGATGCCCGAAGATGCTATCGTGAGCAAGTAAGGATCCTTTTTTTGGATCTGCCTTGTCATCAATCTCATTTGTTACAGCATCGGTCACTTCGATGTCGAGATTGACGTTGCCTGGTTGAAGGCCAACGCCAAGTCGGTCTCCAACGTCAAACCTCAAGTCGATCGCTTCACCATGCCAAGTGGTCGTCACATCATCCTCCTCGCTGAGGGTCGTCTTGTCAACTTGGGGTGTGTGCCCTCTACACTGGGTTGTTTCTAAGATTTGACACCCTCTCTTTCAGTTGTGCCACTGGTCACCCTTCGTTCGTCATGTCCTGTTCCTTCTCCAACCAGGTCCTTGCCCAGATCGCTCTCTGGACAACTCCCGAAAAGTTCCCTCTTGGCGTTCACATGCTCCCCAAGGAACTCGATGAGGAGGTCGCTCGTGCTCACTTGGCTCAACTCAATGTTAAGCTCACCACCCTTACATCGACCCAATCTTCTTATCTCGACATTCCCGTTAACGGTCCCTACAAGCCGGTACGTACCGTCATTTGCTGAACGATGTAAGTATAATTGTTGATTGACTCTTCCAGGGACACTACCGCTATTAGATGTGTGCTGAGCACGCCCGTATCTATCGACGGCCTCAACGAGCCCTCGCCAATTGATCGGGGAATGTGATCTTCAACGTCCTTAGATGACGTGATTCGTTCAGAAGAGTTTGATATATAGGATATTTAGGACTCTTGGCCGGAGGCAGGGATAATCGATTAGAGAGCTATTGCTAGCGCGCTCTGGAGGTGGTAGAGCGTGTTACTGTAGACCAGGGCCTCAACGAGCCCTCCGGTCATTGTGACTTCAACGTCGCTGTAGCATTTTATTTTGTTAGTCGTGAAAACACTGCAGTCATTAACATCAGTACTGGGGCAGTGATGTTGTGAACTGTCAACATTTTCAAAGTCAAAGTGTGATATCAAGTCCGCTGATCAGCGCAATCTTTCTCTTTTTTTCCCACTAAACACACTGGTTTTCTATCAAACGTAGCTGATCTCTGTGCTTAGACCCATAGATCCCTCATCACCATGCTTGGAGCCGCTTGAAGCAGAAATACCAACCTCATCGAGTGGAAACGTCTTCTCTTGAAGTTAGAGATCGATCATCTTGGGTTACATTTTCAACTTGGACACGATATTCTGCGTGCGACCGAGCTAGCTGCTCATTGATCTCTGTCTTTTTGGAATCACTGGGAAGATTGACATCAATTTCTATGAATTCTTTCGTGCAGCGGGCACCAGTAATTGTCTGTCTGTCTGTCGTGTATCATGATCTTTTGTCATTTCTCTGGCGCTATGACGCGAAGCTTCTATCACATTGATCTCGTCATATTCTACGTATCTTGATATCTTGACCAATGATGCGCAGTTTTCTTGAGGACGGAACAAATGGCTCGTCGTATTCTACGCTTGATATCTTGACCAATGATGCGCAGTTTTTTTGAGAACGGAACAACTGACAGCACAGTGGCACTGTTGCTGACACCAATCTGGATGTGATCAATGGAGTGATTCCACTCCACTTTTCCTAGTGCTCGCATATATCTAGCTGATTGTGGTTCTCGCAGTTCCGCCAATCATTCATTAATCATTGACCGGTCCTTCTGCCAGTGTGAATAACAATTAATATTATCTTGTCTGTGATTCTCCATACAGCAGATGATTATCATCAATCGAGTTTTTCTCTTCCACGCGGTCCATTATGACAGTCCACACAGTGAGGAGTTCGGACTCCGATTTTCGAAGCATACGGAGGCACTGCTGAGCGATCAGCGAAGTGACCGATCTCCTTGCCATTGCATCAAGTACCTCTCAATCATGGGCTGACCCAGTGTTAGGATGGACTCCGTGTCCGATGTAATCGTGTCGACGTTCGGAAACACCATCCTCGTGGAGTTGGGGATGCACATGGGATTCAAACCACTGAAGATGATCTGTTTTTCGATAAGCCAGTCGGTACGCTCATGATCCCGAGCGCCCTCAAATGAACAAGCACTCAGATGCAAACGAGTATGAGCATTCTAGGGGACGACGCTGAGCTTGTATTCTTCGCAACTCAGTGCACAAGTCTTACTTTTTTTGCAACCCGAAGCACTTGTTCGCTTTATTATATTTCTCGAGGGATGGGTCCTTCACATCTATCCGTGGAGAAAGGCTGATCCTCTTCTGACCTCTTTGCAAACGCCCATCATCCCTCTAACCATGAAACCAGAATTCACACATAACCATTGTGTCATGGACCCTTTTTTCAAGGTGCGTTGCTTTCGTCGTTCGTCCCCATGCTTATCGGTAGAATTTTAATCAATATGAGTTCGTTCGTCGCTGCAGGGGGCCATATTCCCCCCTTCTCGGGGAATCAGCGCTCATCATCACTCCTTGCAGCGCACCTCCGCCGCAGAAATCGAACCTCCGAAAATTCAAAACAGACCACCGATCTCCCTTTCCATCTCATCTCTTTCCCTTCCATCCTTCCCCAATGCCTTCTCCCGCTCGCCTATTCCTAAGCCAACATTGACACCCTAGGCCTCCCTACCCCGCCCCCTCCACGGCGACTTGTCATCTGACTAATTGCCGAAAGGCACGTCGTAAAATTTGGATATCATCCGCTCTCCCAGAAATATGTATTATCAGTTATAATTCTGGAATGGCTGTAGAGTTGTGTATGGTGATGGTTCCACCAACATGGGATGCTCTGACTCTTGAGCAGATGCTTTAGTTGCCTGGGCGTGGCGCAGGCGAGCGCGACCTCCGAATTTGAGAGCACGCGGAGCGTTGCGTCGATTGGGCGTGCGCAGTTACACAAGAACAACCTCAAACGAAGTCAACGTCGCCAAGGCCAGATCAAAAGAGAGATATTAGGACTTCAAAGAATACTACTTCACACACTAACTTTACAAATCAAGTATTAAGTTTCCATTGGCCATCTCGTCCAGTCACAAGCCCTTCTCTTCTCGCAGCCTCCATGAATGCAGCCAACTGTTCTATCGTCCTATCATAACCCGGTGCATATTTCAACATTGTTTGTATGCGGTCCAACGGCATTGTACCAAGATTTGTGAGCATGCCCTCGATGAACTGGAGAAGTTAAGCGATATTCGATCAAATTGCAGACTTGTGCGAACCTTCCAATAGACTTTCATCTGTTCTGCTTGTTGCTGCTGGACGCTTTGTACAGGCGGAAGCTCGGGGGCAGATGGTACTGTTACAGGATATGAGAAATGGCAGGTACCCAGTAGGCATGGGCTTACCAGGCCTAGCGAGACTTGAGGGACCAGCAGAAGATTCCTCGGCAACTTCTAGTAGACGGAATGTGCCTTCTGTGTCTTCCTTGAGGACACCGCGGTCAACCCAAGTCAAAAGGGCATTGAGAGCGGCACTTCGATCGACAGACCCTACACCTTTGATGAGCTCGTCAACAGTCCAGACAGCTGTAAATTAGTGGGCATTAGAGAAATTGATGATTATATGCGACCTCATGTCTGAACCCACTTTTCTCCGCGAAGAGTTCAATAAAGGCAGCTTCAAGTGGGGGAACGTCGGCCTCGACTATCCGATCATCCAGCTGCAGTTCCAAATGAACCTTCCCAAGGTGTGGTAGCCAACGCAGCTTCTTATCTGGCTTAAACGTGTTGAAATCTTGCGAGTACTGTTCTTGAAGTCTTCAACCAGGAAAAGGCATATCAATAAGAACGCCTGTGATCTGGATTAAGAATGACTGACTTCTGGAACTGGCCTGGCATGACAATATCACTGGACTCTAAGGCGGGCCAGAAGTGCTTGGAGATGATTGTAGGATGAACAGTGGACTAGATATAGTAAGTACGGGCCGGCCCATTGATGACTATGCATACAACTTACAGCTTGACGAGACTGCACTTGCCCGTCGATGCGCTTCGAGTCCGTCATGTCCTTCAACATAACTTCACACACTTGTAACGACGCTTCTCCAAAACGTATCTTGAGGATCTCGATGTTACGTCGCTGCATGAAGTTGTTCAATTGAGGCATGGAACAGAGTCTCAGACGCCTTACCTCGCGCTCGACCTTGTCGGTCTCGTCATCCGTAATTGCTAATAATCGTTGAGCAAGTAGCACCTGCAACTCTTTCACGAAAAGATCCTTGGAGTCGTAAATGCTGACGAGAGTGCTGATAACATCACTAGGCTTGTTAGTTCTGAAATCTGGGGGGGTAAAAATCAGAATTTCTTCTATCAGGTCAAAAACTGTCTACCTGGGCCAGCGTCAACAGGTTCCGGTTCCCAATTTGGGTCACTATAGTCTTCCACGTCGGCTTGCTGTAGCGGTTGAATCGGCTCGTTCTCGTCCACAAGTGAGTCGCCACCGTCGTCATCGCCAACAAGGTTGGCAACAATGCTTCGAATGGTGTCAGGTCGTTCCCTGAGGTCGATCAGATCAACTGGAGTCACGTATATGAGTCCGAAGAATCACACCTCAAGTATCTTCGTATGGGATCAGCAACTTTAAACAGCAGCACACCGGGAGGATCTATTATCCGTAGACACTTTATCGTTGCAACATATTGCGAGAGGATCAGTTTTGTGTCAGCGCCGGGGTGAAGCAGACGTTTCTGGTTCCTATAAGTAGTTGTAGACCACTTCGATAATATGATCAGTGATGTTACTCACGCCTTCCGTAGTGTCTGTACGAGTGCGGATCTTTGATCAACCCGTTGTAAACAGTCCTAGAATCTCCGTTTGAGCTTTAATTAAGAGGATAACGCAAGGAGTCAAGCCTTTAAATCTTGTAGGGCGCCCATAGAGTCTGGAAAGTCAATGATGATATCAAAGATCTCTTTCGTCCTGTTTCCAGTCAAAAAACACATAAACAAGAAAGGAGGTAGTCAATCACCGAAGATCGCATAACGTCTTGTTCATGTGGAAATCGAATCGCGCGCCCACTCCCAGTAACATAGTACGAGCCTCCTCCGCTATCACTCAAATGAGGACTTGAACCGAAGAAGCAAGATCAACATACGACTTGAAGCCCCTCGAGCATAAGGTAGCAACATCCACGAAACCATCTTATCCGACATCCACGTCCTCAACTCTTCCAACATCGGCGTTGACCACGACCCCGCACAAACATCCAGCACATAATGCTCAATATGCTCATACCCAGCACTTGCCACAATGTACTCATACCGATCGAGCAGACCAATAGTTTCAAACGCAGCCCACAGACGTGGTTCTCGTGCTTCAGAGAGATATTCGCCATCGGATTCGGTTGACGGCAAGGAAGATTTGCACAGGGCTTTAAAGGCAGATGTAAAGCTCGGAGGCAGTGTGGAAAAAAGGTGGGTTTGGAAATGGAGGGTATATGCAGAAAATACAGTTGGGCCCAGCCTGGGGTTATCAGTAGCGTACATGTGGCTAGGGATTCGAACCTACTCTGGAGGGGGCGACCATGCATTATACCACTCCAATAATCGATATATGAGGCGTAGTATAACGGACGTGTCACTATACAAAGAGGTCTTGGAGACACATCAGACAGAAATAATAGCATTGTAAACGCGTCGTACCTCATATTCTTGTAAAGAACGAGTGACATCAGCGGTAACGAGGTGATATGACTTGCGTAGGTCCTCTTTGAACAGATGAGTCAAATTTCACAATACAATGTCTACCGGCAGCCCACCGAGAAAATTCTCCAACAAAGCGGGTAACCTCCGACAGTTGTTAACCATATTCAATGCCGCACGTACGGTGTTCATATCTGGTCTTGATGGTAAACCATAATCGCGAATACGAAGACATGAAATATACGCACTATACTGCTTCTTCTGTTCTGCAATATCTTTCGGTCTGAGAAAGTCAGTGGCAAGATTCCAGGCCTATAGCAAGTCAGATAGACGCCTATCGCCCAAAAACGACGCGTACTTGGCTGAATGCCATGAGGCCCGAGATCCCAGGTTGGCCATGGTTCAAGCGCGTGAATGCGTCTTGCCATTTAGACGCTACTTGAGCGCGAAACGCATCTGTTGCCATTCAATCGTATTCAGTACTAGTGATGG
>JABAJX010019844.1:28969-43876 GCA_018221735.1 Termitomyces sp. K1Aa
AAGGACAATGTGCACTGCCACCGTCTCATTCTTGCTCCTCTCTGTCTATTAGTATCACAGCCCCGCAAATCTTCACAACATAAGCTCTGTCAAGGTTTCGAGTAATCCCTTGAAGCGATTCCGTTATAAGTTCTTACATTTCGTCTAGGAAGAATGACCGATGCTGTACCCCTCACTGCCACAGGTTCAGGTCCTCACTTGATCAGGATAACCGACAACGGAAAAATAAAAAATTGGGTCTCATTCGCACTGAATTTCCTCGACGTTCGTCAACTGTCACCTTTGAGTCATGATGATTTACCTATTTGATGACTAGACAAACGAAAGTAGACCGGTAGTCTTCCATACACTCCCTGCACCAGCGTCCAAAGGACCTCCAAAGACAGACAATGCTACCAATGGAACCTCAAATGCCCCTAAATTATCCAAAGCAACGACCGCTGTCCCGCGACTCCTCAGTGTTGTCGAAATTGTCAAACGCGAGTTCATCAAGTCTCTCGAGGCAAAACGCTCTCCACGCCTTGCTGGACTACATCAATACAATGAAATCGGGTGCCTCGAGGATCTTGGAACAGCTGTTGAAGAGCCGGAAGAGAGCAGGGCTGCTGAGATTCGGAGGGCTCTAAGTGGCAGTAATCAGTACGTACCTACCTCCTTTTTTCGACAGCAGGCGCTGAAGCCATTGTAAACCCAGCGTAAAACTGAAGTTTACGCCATACATGAAGGTCACGCTATCTCTGAACGCTTTACCCGAACTCGTCGAACGTGGTGCAACGTATGTCTGGTCCACTCTTTAAAATATATTATGAGGCAAACTTGAACCAGCTATCAGCCTCCTACAATACGAAAGCTATCGAAATCGGCTAAAATGCGAATGAAAAGACGTGAACGGGCCGCAAAGAACGAGACAACTGCACACGAGAATGCCCAATCAATCTCCGATACAGCAACCATGGAAGATTGAACGACATAGATTCCAAGATTGAGGAGTACAGATACAAACGAATAAATACAAAACTACAAAATACTCATTCCTCCATCGCATCCGCATCCACCTTCGACGAGTCGACCGCATCGAGATCCGCTCTCACACCTCCCATGGCCTCCACAGCCATCCGCAACTGCTCCGCTCTCCCCACCTCATGGACACGCTCCATCAATGTATCCACTACCGACTTTCCTCCCGCCTCGCCCGATTCTGCCTTGTCGAGAAGCTGGGCAACCGCCCAATTCTTGTATCCCGTCTCGCTTGTTTCCCACTGGCGTCTCCCCGGATCATGAGCCAGCGAAGTAACGGTGGAGTTGTCGAGTGGCGGTAATCCAGCTACAGCATTGTACATCGCGATGAACTTGGTTGGGAGAGCGGCAAAGACGTCGAGAGACGGCGACTTGAGGACAGATAGGCGTTCAAGCTTTGCCTCTTCGTAACGTAGTTGTCGTTCCGATTCTTTGAGAGCACGTATATTTTTTCTTCGTAGTTTCCGTTGCTGTTTAAATGTTATCAGTCATGTGTCTCGAGAAACCCCGATGTGACGCACACTATAGAGCTGTTTTATCAGTTCCTCAAGCTCATCCATAAGCTCTTGCTCCCTCTCCGGCGGCTGCGTCAAATCCAGATTCTGCTGATGCGGAACTACAATGGGGAGATCTGGCGGAATCGCAAATATATTTCTCAATGACCACGCCTCGAAGAAATCAAACGCGATATCGGTGTGATGCTCCAGCAGCGTCTGAAACGCGACCAAACCCTGCTCGACCTCCTGTGTACTATCCCAATCATCGGACTGACGCTTTGCGCGTTCCTCGACCCATTTCTCGAGAAACTCCTCCATGCCGTTGACGCCGTCCTGGACAGCATTATTCGCGATGTTTCTTATATCGTCGAGGAGGAGCTGTGGAGAGAAACCAAGGATCTCGGGAATGAGGAGATGGTTGACTTGTCTCGAATTCGAGTCCATGTTCAAGGCGCGAATTGTCACGCGTCACGGTCATGAGTCTGTGACCACACCGTGACATCCCCTTTCTTCTCGCCATGTCTCTTCTTCGTCTCGCCGTCTGTGCTCAACGCCAGCTTCTGCGCCCCAATGTCCTCAATTCTCGTCGTCAAGCCCTTGTGGTCATTCGTACATACGCATCTGGGAAAAAACAAATCAAGTCCACCTCAAACCTCGTTCCAGGCTCCAAGCAACCCATAACCGATGCTGCAGCCCAGGAAGAGTACTCTAAAGCAGAATCCGCCATGAAAATAGCCGTAGAGTGGTACAGGAAGGAATGCGCTACCTTTGAATCGCGTGCCAGTGGACGCATAACTCCAGCCCTGCTTTCCCCGGTTCGCGTCAAACTCCCCGACGTGCAGACTGAAATGCGCCTTGAGGAAGTTGCAACTGTCGGTGTCAGGGAAGGCTCAACCTTGCTGGTTACTCCATATGAGGAAAATGTTAGGAATGTGGTTTTGTGGATTTGGCATTAAACTCACCTATGTCTCAGTAGACCTTGAAGTACATTGAAGAAGCCATTTATGATGCGAAAATTCCCGGTGTAACGCCTCAGAAACAGGATAGTCGCACCATCAGGATTCCCATACCAAAGTACGCCACTATTTTGAAATCTTGGACGTTGTTATGCTGACCTCGTTCTAGGCCGACTGTCGACGCTAGAGTTGCTTTATATACTACAGCACAACGCAAGGCGGAGGAAATTCGAGTCCAGATTAGAAAACAACATCAGACGAGTGTCAAACGTGGCAAATACGCTAAGCACTCCATAGAGCTAGAAGAGGTCAGCAGCATCAACCTGCTCTTGTCATTTCTTGATTAACATCTTGCGACAGTTCCAAAAATTGACTGATCGATATGTCGCCGAAGTTGACAAGGTTCTTGCGAGTCTCAAGAAGGCTACCGGTGCAAAGTAGTTGCCCTTACTCGTTGCTAGTAGATAGTGTATGTTACAGAATACACTGCTCTCAATATAGGGGTGATACTTGAACTTCTATCTACAAACAACCCGATTAATGTTCACATAAGGCAGCAGCAGTGGCTCTGCTGGTACCATTGTCTATTTAGTTCGAAAATTAGTCATATCTTGATGTAAATATACAGAATGTTTTAAAATGTTCATATCCTGCTCCCCGCTTGATTTTCACGGCCGCACTCTCCCAAACTTGAGACGCTCAAGAGGGCCCTTGGTGATTTGCTCATCACTGACCTTTTCTAGACGCACAAGCTCACGGCGGACGTATCCAACGGTGTCGAGCATGAGCTGAGGATATTCGAGGTAAAGATCCGCTTCCTCTGGTGCGAAATCGTGTACACCTGATCCATCGTCGCGGGCCTCCTCTTTCTCCAAATCGAGTTTAGCAACGTTGACGACTTCGCCGCCGACGAGGTTGACGGAACGCCGGAAGGTTTTCTTATTAGGGTCGGAAGGAGAATTGGGGTCAGGGAATGAAATGCCTTGGGCACCGCGTGCGCCGAGAAGGTTGCGCCAGACGGCAGCGGCCATCTCCATATCGCCCTTTACAAGTCCAAGGTCAAAAGAAAGTCCCATACCAGCCCATTGTTCCTTGAATATCTTCATCTGACGCGTGACGAGCCGATCTGGTGCGCGAGAAAGAGGTGTTAGACGGCCTTTCTTGTCTTTTTCGTCGGTCGACTGAGGAGCGTTGGGGTTAACGTAAAAAGGAGAATGGAATGTATAGGGTTTTGAAGGGGTTGATTTCGGTTGGAGGACAGCGCGGATGCGGTCTTCAATGTCGATGAAAAAGTGGTCGATTAGGGCTTGGGTGTAGATTTTGCCTTCCGGTAGGGAACGAAGACGAACGGTGAGCATCCAGATGTGAAGATTTGTTACAGTAAACCATGACTGGAATGTTGGTGGAAGACGACAGTCTGTGAGGAGTTATGAAGGAGCCAAGCAATAAAATAAAAGAGAAACATACCTTGCTGCCAAAACTTAGTGTCCGCGTCAGGTGTGACGGCGACAACGTGCTGGTACAAAGCGAATGCGCGACGAGCAGCAATTTGCTTAGGACTGCCATAGCCAAGCAAGTTGGTAACGTGCAAGAACAGTTTCTTAGCAAAGGGAGAACTCTTGACTTTGCGCGTGAGCCAGCTAGGTTGCGCCTGTGGTTGTGCAGGAGTCTGTGGCGTCGGTTCTACTTTTTTAGCATAACAGCGTGCTGTATTCAGTGGCGCAATCGCCAATCTGTTCGCGTGGCGCAGCTGGCGCAAGAGGAGCGCCCGAGCCACCATGACGGAGATTCAGAAAACACGACACGGCGTGACCGTGACCGTGACATGGCCGCTAATGTCTTTGATTCCCTCCCCGACGTCGTGCAGCGCGACATTGACCGTGCTTTTGACGACGTAGCCCCCGACTCTGGTGGCGGCTTTGAGGCTACCCAAATCCCACTTGAAGACGTATCTCGTGCTCTACAGAAATTGGATTTGTCTCCGGACGACGAGCAGGTCTTGGCTGTGTTTCGCAACGCCGCGTCGGGCTGGAAGACGTCGTCATCCACAGAAGTTCAGGACTCTGGGGTAGGCTGGGTCAGCCGTGAGGACTGGCGCGCCGTTTGTGCCGTGCTACTCGAGCAAGTTGACAATGACAATCGCGACGTCCCCAGTGACGATCAGTATCTCGAAGAGGATGAGGAGTATGATGATGACGACGACGACGACTATCTTGAGGAACCAGGAACTTCTACCTCCCGTCGTCGTACCCGCGGTCGCACTGCAAAATCTAGCTCTCCTTCCCTTTCACCAGGCCCGTCCACTCCCCACAGACTTACTAAGCGTCAACAGGAGGCAACCCTTGAGGCTTTCTCTCTCTTCTTTCCCGATATACCGGCGGAGGACGTCCCGAAGCAGCGAATAATGATCAAAGACCTTCAGCGCGTCGCAAAGCTTCTTGGTGAAAATATTAAGGCTGATGAGGTATGTCTACTATCAAGATCATGTCTTGTCCCTCTTGCTTTTTCTGTGTGTAGATGATTGAGATGCTCGATTCCTTTTCTTCTGCTCCCGACAAGTCTGTTAGTCTAGAAGATTTTGGTCGGATCATGATATCGGCAAAGCTCGCATAAATTTCTATTGGTATTTCAAGATAACGATTTGCAAGGTAAATTTATACATGTATCATAAGTAGACTTTGGAAGTCTCAAGTCAAAGATTCTCAGCAGATATTGTCAGAAACACGACTACATAACTTGAAAACTCCATCAACCACAAGTCTCCTTATGCATGTCTGACCTTGCCGAGGTTGATGGGACATACTTGGAGCTGTGCTCTTGTGTAACCTCCATCAACAATCACCATTTCATGACCCTATCAACCCCGAGCTCGTCCGCTACATATAAAAATCATGCCGCGTACACCCCCGTTTCCTTAGCTGTGCTCACCTCTCGTCCATTCCCCTTCCAAATCTCTCCGGCACCGGTTGCCCCAGAGTCGCGTCAGATTATTCTTTCGATTAGCTGTGCTTTCGATCTACTCGTTCCTACATACATACATATATCAAGATGATCTCTGTCGCGTACGCTCTGCTTTTGGTTTCTTTTGCTTTTGGAAATGTCCCCGAGGCTTGGGCTGCCCCGATTGGTACTCGGTATGTTCTTATATCGCTTTTGGCGTTTGGACGGAGAACTTAATGGATGTTACGTGTGCTCAGGAATGTTAATGTCCAGTCTATGCGCCGTATGACAACCGAAAGGGAGCACATGCGTCGTGTACATCACTCTGCGACGTCCGTCGTCCAACGTGACGATATCCCTGTTGCTACTATCGTCGCGCGTGAGGCGGATCCGGTGTCCATCGCCGCCGCGCGTGAGCCAACTCCTTCCGTAAACCCCATCTCCGTCATTGCACCCAACACTCCTCCCTCTCCTGGCCCTCTCAATGTGGTTGCGCGCCACGAGGGTCATCACCATCACCACGACCAATCCGAATCGCCCTCTCCTACTGAGCCGAAACGAATAACTCGTAGACATCATGCGAAGAACGAGGCGCGCGATGTTGCGTCTGCTCCTCGTGTTCTGCCAAGGTTTAAGCGCGATGAGGCGGGACGCCGGAGTGTGAGCAAGGATAAGATACTGGAGAAGGAGAAGAGGAAGAGTGACGCGACAGATGCGAATGTTGCGCGGGAGTCGTCTCAGGTGATACAAATGAAGCGCGAGTCAAAGACGGAAAACATGCAAAAGGAACCGGAGCCTGAGCCTGTTAGACCGATCGCAATGTTCAGGTGAGTTGAGACAGGAGTATTGAGTGTGTGATATGATGCTCATAATGTGATGCTAGACGTGCGTTCGCCTTCGAGAATCTTGATTAGTTCTTGAGTGGGATATAGATTTATCTGTGGCGTTTTGTGATGGATTGTAAGACTGTATTGTACATGTCGCATCTCGAAGGAAAGATGATAAGCTTTTGCCAAATTTAGAAGCGTATCACTATCACGGGCTATAAGGTGCAAACGAGGATATCTCCTAAATTACCCGTTCACCTCAGCCCTTGGGCCTCAGCTTAAAAGCAGACAGATCGAGTCTGTGTCTGATTGATTATCTGTACAGGGATGTGAGAGCGGGCAAAGTCCGTAAGGCAAGGTTCTGTATACTAGTGCGTAGTGTACGGAGCGATTGAATAAACTATGAAGTTGTACGACGTGATAAGCAAATCAACGCGGCCGGCAGACTTTTCCAACACTATAAGTACTATGTACTTACTCTTCATCGAGGTCTAGCTCTGACGCAATATGTAGCTCAAGGCCAGTCTGATTAGTACTCCATCCAGGGCACATAAGAAAGTCGCTCCTATCAAGTCCTATAAAACCTGGTCACGCCCACCAGTGACAAAGCGTCCTCCCATCTCAGAGAAACGCATCTCCAGACGTTCCGTCCTATCTGTAGGAAACCTGATTCTGTTGTCCGAGACGGTGGATGGCGTACCACGTATCGACAGGCTGCTCTTGCGCTTGGGTCGTTTTCGAGTGTCCGACATGGACTCCCTTGTACAAATATCGGTCACTTGCTGGGGCATTATCGTCTCAATTTTGGTAGGTGGGTGGCGGGTCTGTACAATGCGATTAAGGATGGAGTCTAAACTGATGAATACATCCTTCGGGTTCATAACCTCCTCCAACCTTTGCCGAAAACGATTAGAAGACATTTTTGGTATCTTTTGCTCCGGTAGATGACCAGTGGTTGTCATTTCCTGTAAACGATCGATAATTTGTGGTAGCTTTGGACGATTGTTTGGATTAGGGAGCCAACACTCTTCCATGAGGGTCCATATGGGAGTGGTTAACCCCCACTCTTGCCACGATGAACTATTATCTGGTGGCCTCCCTGGTCGAGCACCGTTCATAACGTGAAACCCAATGGTGGACTCGCGCTTAAGGTTGTCAAATGGCGCAGTACTTGTGAATATCTTGAAGCTCCGAATCAATCTCCTGTGTGCGTTGAAACAGAACTAGCTTACCTCATAACAGACACAGGAAAACGCGTATACATCACTCTCTTGGCTGTTCTTTACAGCGTCGTCATTAACAACGTCAAACAGTTCGGGTGCTTGCCATCGAACAGAACCTCCTTTGGAAGCCGCAGAAGATGTGGAAACCAATCCAGTGATTTCTGGAACAGACATCGCAGAGATGCCAAAATCTGTAAGCTGTGCTCGGCCAGCGTCATCAATGAGAATATTGGGCTATATATGCCGGATGAGTCTTCTTTGGTGACGGAAAAGTGATGAAAATCGACAGACCCCCTTCAGGTCACCATGAACAATCTCGTTCTCATGAAGGTATCTGAGGCCTTTCGCAACATCGACAACCTAAGGTACAGATGTCAACAAGGAGAGTAGTATTAGATATCAGCTCACTTACCAGCTGTCTGCGATCAGCTTCGGGATGATTTTTCAAATAGGTTCGAACGTCACCAGCTTCCATCCAAGGTGAAACAAAGCACACTCGATTCTTGAAAATATACAAGCCATAGAAAGGTAGAACATTTTCATGTTCTAGCTGCCCCCATAATATGCTTTCATGAGTGATTTGCTAGATAGCAAGAGTAAGTATGATCAGAGCTTGTTTAGAACATGTCATCAATGAACCTACCTTGAGCAAATCTCTGGCCTGAGAGCTTTGATATGTGCGGATCGATTTTAAACACACGGCCCGACCCTCGAAATTTCCTTTATAAATGTCAGCGAAGCCTCCACCCCCAACAGGGTCTTCATCATTTAGTATGATGCTTTTGAGTTCATAGCAAGTAGGGTATGACTGGGACCTTTTGGCCAATCTCTGAGTTGCGACAACAAGATGTCTTCGAAAATCAATATTTGATTCGCACTCTGGCCTATTAAGAAGCTGTTGCCATGACTCAGGTTACAGCATTGCAAGAGAACATCGTCCTTACCCATTGAAAGCCATCTAACAAAGACTGCGCATCTGTACCCTTATATCCCAAGAATATTTCTTGATAGAGATAACCATCGTGGAAGATTGTCTGCAATTTGTCAATGACCTGTAAGGTCCCATTATCTGATTGGCCACCTGGCTGTGCCATTCTTGCCGTCGACTGGGTTTTCCTGGATAGGGTCTCCTAAAGGTGTTCTACAGAGTTGAGTTCGCCGTTCAGTGATGGGTGCAAAGTTGTTACCATGTTCCGGCAAACACAGCCTTGGTGCTACTTATAAGTACAGTACTGATTGTTGGGAAATATCAAATGGGCGGCTACTTCCGAATCTAATCACAACAAAATCTAAGCGAATCAAAGTCTGCATTTGGAGACCGTGACACCCCCTCGCTGCCCACGGCATTCCTCAAGGCCACTTCACCCTGGACATTTCTCCAGATATCTGACACAACGCCCTTCTCTCTTCTGCCAACTGAATTGAAAGGTTATGCTCAGCGGCCTGACGCATGGCAGGCGCATAAATTAGACTCACCAGCTGCTACCCAGAATTTGTCATGGCCAACATTGAACTTTGGATATCAGATGGACAGACACGCCTTGTCCATTTCCATTGCAGAATGTCCTCGTTTCTCTAAACGTCCCCTGTCTTGGCTCCGGTATATCGCCTTCACAATATACGGTGTCGAAGGTCACATCTCAGTCTCAGGGGACGGACCACCCGTTGACTACACCCAAACCGTGCTTGAAGGAGGGAAGAGATATACTACGTATCTGAAACTCCAGGTGGGTAATTTCTGATATCCCTGGAACTTGTATTCATCCTAATGTCAGCCCTTTGGCTTGACCCCCTGCTCATGGATGACCGAACATCCATTAGTTCAAGTGATATCACCTTCCGGAGGGTAAATTTTAGGTCGGGCGTGGCTGCCCGTGATGGCGGACACTGCATCGTCACAGCCACACAAGCACAAGGATGTCAAGCCTGTCACTTAATCCCCCATGCAAAAGGGAACAATGTGAGTTTGAATGTTTCTTGTATCGATATCATTCTCATTCTTTCAGTACATCTTCAACCTTAGTCATACCAGACTTAAGAATGTTCAACCTCCCTTGAACGATATTAATGATACTCGAAACGGAATCTTCTCAAGTGGTACGTTACATGCTTTTTACGGAGCTGCAGAAATGGCTTTCCTGCGAGTCAGTCACTTCAAATTCAATATCCGCTAGACAACTCAATAATGAATCTGCAGACCCCAAATTTTTCTATGGAAACAGATGTATGCCGCAACGTAGAGCCAACCATACCTGGCCTTTTCCCTTCCAGCCTTTCCCCTTTCAATCGTCTCACTCTGCAACACTTCGCCTTGTTTGATCCCTTCACGCAGCACACACTCCCTCATAATACGGATGCTCGACAATCAGACAGCCCGGAATGGCCACCGCCCGAGATGTTCGACCTCACATATGGGTGTGCTGTTCTCAAAGCCTGGGGCGTCCCCGATTTCATGACTTTTGTGCGCGAGAGAACAGAACATTATTGGTGATGATGATGTCGAGGACCTGCATGAGCCGCGTCCAAGGAACTCAACAACGACTGGTGCAAGAGCCACGACGCGGGCGAAAGAGCGCGATGCCAATGCAGGTAGCAATACAACATCAAAGGATCTAGTCCCGTTAATTCTATCATTCTGGGATCTTAATCACCAGAAAGCAGCAAAACAAGCACGAGAAGCCAGGGGCAAGAAATTGCGAGAGGATGTTCTTGCATGGCGTTCAGGGGTAGATGAAGGACTAGGGACAGTAAGATCTAACGAGCCACCATAAGTTATAACAATTTCCTGAATTTTACTCGAGTCGAACGCGATGGACATGGATTGTGCTACTTCATCCGCGATCTAAGTGATCCTCACAAGTAAGCCAATACCTCTTTTAATCTCTGCAACAGGGTGGTATTCTCCTCATCGCTGCCCACGGTAATCCTCAACGCCCCTTCGCATCCTATCTCTCCTCCCCGGTATCTGACCACAACACCCTTCTCTTCCGCCATCACCTTATAAACAGCCAACGCACGTTTATTGTCTGGTTTTCCGTCACCTGAACGACTCAAGATTGGCACGACGACAAAGTTCGCGTCGTTGCCGCCGATTGCGGGTCCGACGCCGAGATCTGCCAAACTTGCGAGGGAGGCGAGGAGGCCGGTGCGAGCGGTGAGGAGGGTTTGGATCTTGGTTTGTGTGAGAGCGAGCGAGGCGGAAGAGAGTGCGGTGAGTGCGAGTGTGGCGGTGGGGGTGGAGACGTTGTAGGGTGCTTTGGTGTTGGTGAGGACTTGGATGAGAGGTGGTTGAGCGAGAGCGATGCCGAGACTATGAGGTTTTTAAAATGATTTGTGTGTAGATAAATAGAAGAGACATACCGGATAGCAGCGAGACCGAAGCCTTTGGAGAGTGTTTGCATTACGACGAGGTTTGCAAACTCGGAAACGAGAGATACGGCGCTGTGATCTGGACCTGCAAAATCGATGTAGGCTTCGTCTACCACGACGATACCAGTGAAGCCTGGGTATTCCAAGATAGAACGAATGGAGGATAATGGAAGGAGTGTTCCTGTTGGGTTTCCTGGTGAACAGAGGTGGATCAGGCGGATCGATGGGTCTGCGTCGACAGCTTTTTTGATCTGTAGATTGTCAGGAAATTGCGCCACAATCTTTGGCTGATCGTACCTCATCTACCCTCAAGCTGAATCTGCCCTTCTCTCCCCCCTCTCCGTGCTCCGCACCGAGCTCTAATGGCACCCTGACAACACCGACGTCGTTCACCTGTGCAGATACGGCATACATCCCATATGTTGGAGGTGTGATTAGAACCTTCTCTTTGCCTGGAGCAACACAAACTCGTTGCAGTAGATCAATGACCTCGTCTGATCCGACGCCCAAGAATACCGATTGAGGCCCTGGCAGCCCCCGAAGCGATGCTATACGCGTCTTTATCTCGGGGTGAGAAGGGTCCGGGTACCTGTGCAATGGAAGAGAAAGTGTGTCGTGCTCGACATTTGACTGAGATTCGGGGACGATCGAGTGACCGAGAGCGTTCTCGTTGGCATCGAGGAGAACGCCGTCCTGGTAGTCATCACGTGCACAGCGGTATGGATGGAGCGCGAGGATGTTGGGGCGGATGGCGCGCTCGATGTCGAAGTGAGCGGGCTTGAAAGGGACCGAGGAGAGAGGAAGACCGTGGATGGGCATACTGGCAGGAGTCAACTTTTTTGATGGCGAGATAAGATCAATCATCTTGTGAGATTATCTTATCTCCCATTTCTCTTCATGACAGACTCTTTGCCCTTCGCCATCGCCGCCATCGCCGCCCTCCCAGGCCACAGCGAGCGCGCATGGACCGCAGTATGGAACCCCGCTCGCCCCCTACTCGCCTCGTGCTCCGCCGACAAGACCGTTCGTATGTACGCATACTCTGCTGACCTCAAGTTCACACATCTTTCAACGCTCGCGACGGGACATACCAAGTCCGTGCGCTCACTGGCATGGGCACCATCTGGGAAAACGCTTGCGACGGGGTCGTTTGACTCGAATATCGGCATATGGGAACAGGAACACGGAGACGGAGAGAATGGGGAGGGGAACGGAGAGTGGGAGTGCGTGAGTCAACTCGAAGGACATGAGACGGAGTGCAAGAGCGTTGCATACTCGAGTACTGGGACATTACTAGCCAGTTGTAGCCGCGATAAGACTGTCTGGGTCTGGGAAGGTCAGTTGTCTTCACTCGTGCATAACGAGCGACATTGATTACTCGCAGTGCACCCCGACGCCGACTTTGAATGTATGGCCGTACTAATGGACCATAGTCAGGACGTCAAGTGCGTCGCTTGGCATCCCTCAGAAGAGGTATATATTCTATCCCTAATCTACTTGAAATTTTTCACTTACAGCTCCAGATCCTCGCATCCGCCTCGTACGACGACACAATAAAACTCTACGTCGATGATCCCTCGGACGACTGGTTCTGCTTTGCGACTCTCACCGGACACACGTCTACAGTATGGTCCGTCGCGTTTTCTCCAGACGGTCGGTACCTCGCGTCGGCATCGGACGATCGTACCATCCGCATATGGCAACGCGTCGACGAAGCACGGTGGGAGAGCGTTCTGGTACTGGGTGGACATGAGCGCAGTATCTTTTCAATATCCTGGGGTGTTGGAACTGGCAGTGGCTTAGGCTGGCTGGCAAGTACAGGGAGCGATGGCATCATACAAGTCTGGGAGTTTTCTGTATGTCATTCTATCCTTCTCTTTATTCTAGGCAACGTATTGATTGTTTTCTAGGAGCCCGAAGGTACAGGAGTCGTACCCCCACAGCATCGATTGATCGCTCGAATTGAGGCTGCCCATGATGTTTACGACGTCAATTCTGTATCTTGGTGCCCCCGTGCAGGGCTCACAGATCTTCTGGCTACCACTGGGGACGACGGAACTCTGCGAGTATGGAAAGTCCATCAGGTAAATCTGACATCTGAAAACGGACACCGTGGTGCAAACTAATAGACGAGAAATGTATGAAAATTACTCTAATGATCGATGGGCCTCAAGTTACCCAAGACGATTTTTTCGTTCGATCTATGTATCAGATTTCATCGGAAAGATGGTACACGCGCAGCCGTTATGGATAGGAGCCGGAAGCGCCGACGAGAAGAAAAGTCAAGACTTCGCAAGAGCATAGAGTAGAGCTTCCGAGGACGATTATAATATCATTAGAAAGGCGCCTCAGCCAATGTGATAATTACGCTGCCGCCAAAACATCTTGAACTTGATATTAAGTGGCAACGGTATCACGCAGCCGGGTAATTACACATTCCTTCTCGTTCTCGTTTAAGAAGCTACTGTCCCTCACCGCGCACTGGCGAATGTCGCGAATTGCTAACCAATGGCTTAGAATTAAAGCCGTTTCTAAAGCTACAGTATAACCATCGATCGCCCCGATTCCCTTCCAAGCCTGGCCTGCCTTTTCAGTGATGACGTACCCCAGAATCTAAGGGTGGAAGCTTGAACCACTGGCAAAAGTGGTTACACTGATGCTTTTCAGGGAACTCCTCACATGCTTCGGGGAGGTTTCCTTCAGCAAATATGCGACCCAGCTTTCTAATAACGGAGCAAATGAATAAACACCTGAGTTACATACAAGATCAAGGAGACGTACGCATGTGTCGTGATTTGAGGATCCGTGAGCACTTCACCGACACCTTATACACGACCTATCAGCATTGGGTCAAAATCAAAATTGTCAGACATGAATCACCTTGCATGTCGGACACAAACACCAATCCCTGAGTCAGATAATATTGGATGTGCTGTATAAAACAGCAGTAGAACGCTATATTATCGTGGTTCTCGTTGGGTCCTGGAATTGGACGAGCGTCAGCGTTGTCCACATACTTTCGGAACTGGCCAATAGACAATTGTTCTTCAAGAAGATAGGAAGCTCCATGTCCGGAATTTTGTGTAACAGTCGCGATACCGGCACGGACAAAACGGAGATTTGGTACGTTCCAGGGAGGTTGATGAGGTCGACGTTGCTCTAATATTGAGGTAACATAGTTCTGGGCAAGTGCCAAAAGTGCATTTGACCAGCAGAGCACAGTGCACTCCATATACAACATACCAAGTTCGCGACTCAACTCAAAGCGATGCTCCTCCTGATACCTTCTGATCTCCATATAAGGGCGCTTCATGACAACAGGGATTGACTCAGTCAGTGACTGCCTGTTTTGACTAAAACCGAATTTGGTATCACAGAAAAGGACCAGGGAACCAAGATCTGCAGTTTTGAAGGACCCAGCGTCGATCCGATTATTTGGCAGATATGTAAGTTGGCCCCCAATTGGACACTCATTCATTACAGCTGTGAATCCATCAAGGAGTTCGTCAAATGTCGCGATGCGAACCATTTTCAACTTGATATTTGTTGTTTCCATTGCGACTAATGGTATGATAAAGAACCAAACTACTCTTGAGTTTCAATTCAATTCTTGATGCAAAAGTCCACTCACCCACTGAGGAAACGTCGCTATGACCACCATAGCGCATGAGACCTTCAGAAATCTTCTGGACACTTGGCATACGAAATGGTGAATGAGAAGGAGCAGATGTACGATGATCGATATTTTGTATATTTTCATCACTGGTGTGTATTATTGCTCTCGGTTCGTTGCTGGCTGGCACATCGGGGTCAAGTTCTTGGGACTGCGCATCGCCAAGTCAATGTTCAGGCCTCAGGACTCACATGAAAGTATAGGCACATACCGAAACGGACTGGACTTCCTGGGATGCCAAGACTTCTCTGTTTTCGGAAATGTCATTTAATCTTGGTGACGGCAGAAGAGCTGCGTCAAATCTGGGTTGACCCCCCGGGGTGTGACTTGTGCTGTGATTGTGTCTTAGAAAAGGTACCTTGAAGACAACGAGACAGGCATACCGTCTGTCGCCAGCATTCAACT